>PVJN01004272.1:0-91862 GCA_004026805.1 Lasiurus borealis | reverse complement strand
TTGACTGTCATTGAGAATAAGATTATCAAAATGACTGGCATTGAGAATAAGGTTCTCCATGTCACTGGCATGGATAGGAAGGGTGTCCAAGAGACTGGCATTTAGAATAAGTTTGTCCAAGTGACTCAGAAAGAATAGGGGATTTTTCAAGTGTCTGGCTAGGAGAATAAGGTTATCCATGTGATTGTTAGACAGCAGGGGTTTGTAGAAGTTACAGTATTGAGAATAAGGATGTCCAAGTGACTGTGAGAGCCCAGGATCTTGTCAAAGTGACAGGCATTGAGAATCTGCTTGGCCAAGTGACTGTCATGGAGCAGGGATTTTTCCAAGTGACTTGCTTTGAGAATAAGGTAGTACAATTTACAGTATTGAGAAAATGTAGTCCAAGTGATTGTCAGACCAGGGTCTTGTCCAAGTCACTGGCATTGAGAATAAGGTTGGCCAAGTGACAGGCATTGAGAATGGTCTTGTCCCAGTGACTGGTTTTGAGAATAACGTTCTCCAAGATACTGGAAGAGAGCAGGGTCTTCTCCAAAAGACGGGCATTGAATACCAAGTTGTTCCAATGGAAGTCAGAGATATGGGGTACACACAAATGACTGTCAGAAAGCAGGGCTTTGTCCAAGTCACTGTCCTTGAGAATAAGGTTGTTGAAGTGACAGGCATTGAGAATAAGTTTGTACAAGTGACTGTAAGAGACCAAGGGCTTGTCCACATGACCAGCATAGAGAATAAGTTTGTCAACGTAAACAACAGAGGGCTGAGGATTATCCATGAGACTGGCACAGAGCAGGGTGTTCTGCAAGTGACTGGCAAGGAGAATAAGGTTTTCAAAGTGACTACCATTAAGGAACATATTGTTCAAGTGATTATCAGAGTGCAGGATCTTGTCCAAGTGACAGGCATTGAGAATATGGTTGTCCAAGTAACTGGCATTGATATTATGGTTGTTCAATTGACTACCATTGAGAATTAGGTTGTTTAAGTGATGGTCATTGAGAATAAGGTTGTCAAACTGACTGTCATTGAGAATAAGGTTGTCCAAGTGATTGGCATTGAGAGAAAGATTGTCCAAGTGACTGCCAGTGAAAATGAGGTTGTGCAAGTACCTGGCTTTGAGAATAAAGTTGTCCAAGTGACAGGCATTAAGTAGGAATTTGTCCCAGTGACTGCGAGAGAGCAGTGGCTTGTCCAGGTGACTATCTTTGAGAATAAGCTTGTCAAAGCTACATGCATTGAAAATAAGGTTGTCCAAGTTACAGGCATTGAGAATAAGGTTGTCCAAGTGACTGTGAGAGAGTAGAGGCTTGTCCAAGGACTGTCTTATAGAATAAGGTTGTATAAGAGACTGACAGACTGTCCAGGCTTGTCCAAGTGACTGGCATTGAGAGTAAGATTGTTGAAATGACTGAAATTTAGAATATGTTTGTCCAATGACTGGCATTGAAAATACAGTTATCCAAGTGACTGTGAGAGAGCAAAGTCTTGTCTAAGTCACAGGCATTGAGAATATGGTTGTGCCAGTGACTGGCATTGATATAAGGTTCTAGGAGAGATTGACAGAGTATAAGGACTTGCCCTAGTGACTGGAATTGAGAAAAGTTTAGTCCAAGTGACTGGCACTGAGAATAACATTTTTCAAGTGAATTGCAAAGAGCAGCGTCTCTGAGAATAAGGTTACCCAAGTGACAGTCATTGATAAGAAGGTAGTTCAAGTGACTATCATTGAGAATAAACTTTTCCAAGTGACTGCCATTGAGAAAAAGGCTTTCCAATTGATTGACATTGAGAATATGGTTGTCCAAGTGACTGGGTTTGACAATAAGATTATCCAAGAGACTGGAATTGAGAATAAGGTTGTCTGAGTGAATGTCAGAGAGCAGCGGCCTTTCCAAGTTACTGGCTTTGAGGATAAGGTTGTCCAAGTGACTGTCATTGATAATAAGGTTGTCCAAGTCACTGCCCTGGACACGAAGGATGTCCCAGTGACAGGCCTTGGAAATATGGTTGTCCAATTGACTGAGGGAGAGCAGTGGCTTGTCTAAATGACAGGCATTGAGAATAAGGTTGTACAAGTGACTATTAGAGAAAAGAGACTTATCCAAGTGGCTGGCTCTGAGAATAAGCTTAAACAAATTACAGGCATTGAGAATAAGGTTGTACAAGTGACTTTCAGAGATCAGGGTCTTGTCCAAGTGACTGGCATTGAGAATAAGGTTGTCCAACTGACTCAGTGAGAGCAGAGGCTTTTCTAAGTGACTGGGATTGACAATATGGTTATCCAAGTTACTGGCACTGATGAGTGTTGTCCAAGTGACTGACATTGAGGATATATTTATCCAAGTCACTGTCAGAGAACCGGGGATTTCAAAGTGAGTGGGTTTGAGAATAAGATTGTGACGTTTGAGAATAAGATTGTGACTGGCATTGGGAATGAGCTTTTTCATTTCACTTGCATTGAAATGAAGGTTGTTCAAGTAACTGCCATGGAGAAAAGGGTTGTCCTAGTGGGTGGCATTGAGTATTTGGTTGTCCAAGTGACTGTCAGAGACCAAGGGTTTGAATAAGTGACAGGCTTTGGAAATAAGGTTGTCCAAATGAATGTGAGAGAGCAGTGGCTTGTCCACGCCACAGGCACTGAGAATAAGGTTGTCCACATTTCTGGCCTTGAGAATAAGATTGTGCAAGTTACTGGCATTGAGAATATGGTTTTTCACATCACTGTGAAAGAGCAGTGTTCTATTCAAGTTACTGGCTTTGAGAATGAGGATGTTCAAGTGACTGTCATTGAGAAGAATATTGTCCAGGTGACTTTCATTGACAGTAAGGTTCTCAAAGTGACTGGCATTGGAATGAAGTTGTCCATGTCACTAGCATTGAAAGCAAGTTTGTCCAAGTGACTGGCACTGAATATATGATTGTCCAAGTTACTGTCAGAGGTCAAGGGCTGGTACAAGTGACTGGTTTAGAGAATAAGGTTGGCCAAGTGATGACTGTGAGTAGCAGGGTCTTGCCCAAGAGACAGGCATTGAGAATAAGGTTGTCCAAGTCGCTGCCATCGAGAATACATTGTCCAATTGACTGGCATTGAGAATAAGGTTGTCCAAGTGACTGTCAGAGACAGAGGCTTGTTCAAGTGACTGGCTCTGAGAATAAGCTTGTACAAAGTACAGGCATTGAGAATAATGTTGTCCAAATAACTGTGAGAGATCAGGGTCTTGTCCAAGTGCCTGGCATTGATAAGAAGGTTGTCCATGTGACTGTCACTGAAAGGAAGGTTGTCACTCTGAATGGCATTAAGAATATGTTTTTCCAAGATTCTGTCAGACAATAGGGGCTTGTCCAAATGACAGGCTTTGAGAATACAGTAGTGTAAGTTCCAGCATTGAGAATAAGGTAGTCCAAGCCTCTGTGAGAGAGCAGAAGTTTGTCCAAGTGACTGTCTTTGAGAATAAAGTTGTCCAACTAACAGGCATTGAGAATGTGGTTGTAGAAGTGACTGTGAAAGCATGGGCTTGTCTAAGTTACCGCCATTGAGAATAAGGTTGTCCATGTGAATGTCAGTGAGCAGGGTCTTATCTATTTGATTAGCATTTATAATAACAATTTCCAAGTGACTGAGAGAAATCAGGGGCTTGTCCACGTTACTGCCATTGAGAATAAGGTTGTACAAGTGACAGTCATTGACAATAAGGTTGTCCTAGTGATAGTCAGAGAGAAAGTCCATGTGACTGACATTGAGAATAGGGTTTTTAAAGTGACTGAGAGAGAGCAGGCGCTTGTCAAATTAACTGGCATTGGAATAATGTTGTTCAAATCACTGGCATTGAGAATAAGCTTGTCCAATTGACTGGCATTGAGAATATGGTTGTCCAAGTGACTGTCGGAGAGCAAAGACTGGTGGAAGTGACTGGCTCTGAGAATAATCTTGTCCAAATTACAGACATTGAGAATACCGTTGTCCAAGTGACTGTGAGAGATCAGGATCTTGTCCAAGTGACTGTCATTGAGAAGAAGGTTGTCCATATGACTGTCATTGAAAGGAAGTTTGTCAAACTGACTGGCATTGAGAATATTGTTCTCCAAGGTAATGTTAGAGAGCATGGGCTTGTCCAACTGACAGCCTTTGAGAATAAAGTTGTTGATCTGACGAGCATTGAGAATACGGTTGTCCAAGTGACTGTGGAGCATGGACTTCTCCAAGTTATTGCTTTTGAGAATAAGGTTGTTCAAGTGACTGTCAGAGAGCAGAGTTTTGTCCATGTGATTGGCATTTAGAATATGGATGTCCAAGTGACAGTGAGATTCAGGGGCTTTGCAAGTTACTGCCATAGAGAATAAGGTTGTCCAAGTGCCTGGCATTGAGTATAAGGTTGGTCAAGTCACTGGCTTGCAGATGAGGATGTCCAAGTGACTGGGTTTGAGATTAAAATTGTCCAAATTACAGGCATTGAGAATAAGGTTGTCCAAGTGAGTGCCATTGAGAAAATGGTTCTCCAAATGCTGTCAGAGAGCAGGGTCTTGTCCTAGTGACAGGCTTTGAGAGGAAGATTGTCTAAATTACTGGCATTGAGAATAACGTTGTCTAAGTGACTAGCATTAAGTAGAAGATTGTCCATATGACTGTCATTGAAAAGATGGTTTTCAAGCTGACATTGAGAATATGGTTCTCCAAGATACTACCAGATACCAGGGACTTGTCCAAGTGACAGACTTTGGGAATATGGTAGTGCAAGTTCTGGCATAGAGAATATGGTAGTCCAAGCGACTGTGAGAAAGCAGACTCTTGTCAATGTGACTGTCTTTGAGTATATAGTTGTGCAACTGACAGGAATTGAGAATACAGTTGTGCAAATAACTGTCAGAGAACAGGGTCTTGTCCAAGTGACTGGCATATAGAATATGGATGTGCCAGTGACCGAGAGAATCGGGGGCTTGTATAAGACTCTACCATTGAGAATAAGGTTGTACCAAGTATCTGGCATTGAGAATAAGGTTGTTCAACTGACTGTTAGAGAGCAGGTATTTTCCATGTGACTAGCAATAAGAGTAAGTTTGTCCAAGTGATTAAGGTAGAGCAGGGTCTTGTCTATATGACTGGCATTGACCAGCAGTTTCTCCAAGTGACTGTCATTGAGAATAAGGTTGTCTATGTCACTGGCATTGAAAGGAAGGTTGTCCAAGTGATTGCCATTGAGAAAAGGGTTGTGCAAGTCATTAGCTTTGAGTATATGGTTATGCAAATGACTGTCAGAGAGCAGGGGCTTATCCAGTTGCCTGGCATTCAGAATAAGGTAGTCCAAATGACTGGCATTGTAAATAAGGTTGTCCAAATGACTCATAGACCAGAGTTTTGTACAATTGACCGGCATTGAGAATATGATTGTCTGAGTGACTGTCTTTGAGAATAAGGTTGGTCAACTGACTGTGAGAGAGCACGGGCTTGTCGTATTCGCTGGCATTGACTATAAGGCTGTCTATTGGACAGACATTGACAACAGATTGTATGAGAGACTAACAGAGAGTAAGGGCTTGTCCAATTGACTGGCATTGAGATCGGTTTGGTACAAGTGACTGGCATTGAGAATGACGTCCAAGTGAACTGATGAGAGCAGAGGCTTGTTCAAGTTACTGCCTTTTAGAATAAGGTTGTCCAAGTGACTGTCAGAGACCATGGTCTTGTACCAGAGATTGGCATTGAGAATATGGTTGTCCAAATGACTTCCTTTGAGAATAAGGTTGTTCTAGTGAATGGCCTTCATAAAAAGATTGTGCAAGTCACTGATTGGGGGACGGGGCTTGAACATGTGACCAGGATAGAGAATAAGTTTGTTCATGTAAAGGGCAGAAGGCTAGGGCAGTTTCATGAGACTGGCACAGAACAGGGTGTTCTTCTATTGACTGTCTTGTCCAAGTGACTAGCATTGAGTACAAAATTGTCTGAGGGACTGTCTTTGAGAATAAGATTGTGCAAGTGACCGGCATTGAGAATATGCTTGTGAAAGTGATAGTCATTGAGAATAAGTTTGTGCAAGTGACTGGAATTGCGAAGCAGGTTGTCCGTGAGACTGGCAGAGAGTAGGGTCTTTTCCAAGTGACTGGCATTGAGAATAAGGTTGTGCAAGTGACTGGCTGAGAAACGGGGTTTGTCACGTGACCAGCATTGAATATAAGTTTGTCCAAGTGAAGGGCAGAGGGCTGAGGCTTATCCATGAGAATGGCACAGAGCAGGGAGTTCTTCAATTGATTCACATGGAGAATAAGGTTGTCCAAGTGACTGGCATTGAGGAAAATATTGTTCCAGTGACTGTCGAAGTGCAGGGTCTTTTCCAATTTACTGTGATTGAGAATAAGGTTGGCCATGTGATTGGAATTTAGAATAAGGACTGTGAAAGCATGGGATTTTCTAAGTTACCGCCATTGAGAATAAGGTTGTCCATGTGAATGTCAGTGAGCAGGGTCTTGTCTATGTTACTAGCATTTATAATAATGTCCAAATGACTGAGAGAAATCAAGGGCTTGTCCAAGTTACTGCCGTTGAGAATAAGGTTGTCCAAGTGACAGTCATTGAGAATAAGGTTGTTCTAGTGATTGTCAGATAGAAGGTCCATGTGACTGGCATTGAAAATAAGTTTTTCAAGTGACTGAGAGAGAGCAGGCACTTGTCAAATTAACTGGCATTGGGGATAATGTTGTTCAAGTCACTGGCATTGAGAATAAGCTTGCCCATTTGACTAGCATTGAGAATATGGTTGTCCAAGTGACTGTCAGAGAGCAAAGACTGGTTTAAGTGACTAGCTCTGAGAATAATCTTATCTAAATTACAGGCATTGACAATAACATTGTCCAAGATCAGGGTCTTGTCCAAGTGACAGCCTTTGAGAATAAAGTTGCATTGAGAAGAAGGTTGTCCATGTGACTGTCATTGAAAGGAAGGTTGTAAAACTGACTGGCATTGAGAATATTGTTCTCCTAGATACTGTCAGAGAGCATGGTCTTGTCCAAGTGACAGCCTTTGAGAATAAAGTTGTCGATCTGACTGGCATTAAGAATACGGTTGTCCAAGTAATTGTAAGAGCATGGACTTGTCCAAGTTACTTACTGGCTTTGAGAATAAGATTGTTCAAGCGACTGTCAGAGAGCAGAGTCTTGTCCATGTGATTTGAATTTAGAACATGGATGTCCAAGTGACTGTGAGATTCAGGGGCTTTGCAAGTTACTGCCATAGAAAATAAGGTTGTCCAAGTGTCTGGAATTGAGTATAAGGTCGGTCAAGTCACTGGGTTAGAGATGAGGATGTCCAGGTGACTGGCTTTGAGAATAAGGTTGTCCAAGTTACAGGCATTGAGAATAAGGTTGTCCAAGTGACTGTGATAGAGCAGGTAGTTGATAAGTGACTGTCTTTAAGAATAAGATTGTCCAAGTGAGTGCCATTGAGAATAAGGTTGTGCGAGTACTGGAATTGAGAATAAGGTTGTCCAAGTGACTGTGCGAGATCAGAGTCTTGTCCACATGACTTGCATTAAGTAGAAGGTTGTCCATGTCACTGTCATTGAAAAGATGGTTTTCAAACTGACATTGAGAATATGGTTTTCCAAGATACTATCAGATAACGGGGACTCGTCCAAGTGACAGACATTGAGAATATGGTAGTGAAAGTTCTAGCATTGAGAATAAGGTAGTCCAAGTGACTGTGAAAGAGCAGACTCTTGTCAGTGTGGCTGTCTTTGAGTATATAGTTGTGCAACTGACAGGAATTGAGAATACGGTTGGGCAAGTAACTGTCAGAGTAAGGGCTTGTCCAATTGACTGGCATTGAGATTGGTTTGGTACAAGCGACTGGCATTGAGAATGACATTGTCCAAGTGAACTGATAAGAGCAGAGGCTTGTTCAAGTTATTGCCTTTTAGAATAAGGTTGTTCAAGTGACTGTCAGAGACCATGGTTTTGTACCAGAGATTGGCATTGAGAATATGGTTGTCCGAATGACTTTCTTTGAGAATAAGGTTGTTCAAGTGAATGGCCTTGAGAAAAAGATGGTATAAGTGAGTGACTGGGGTTCAGGAATTGACCACATGACCAGGATAGAGAATAAGTTTGTTCATGTGAAGGGCAGAAGGCTACGGCTGTTTCATGAGACTGGCACAGAGCAGGGTGTTCTTCTATTGACTGGCATGGAGAATAAGGTTTTCCAAGTGACTCCCATTGAGGAAAATATTGTTCAAGTGACTCTAAGAGTGGAGGTTCTTGTCCAAGTCACTGGAATTGAGAATAGGGTTGGCCAAGTGACTGCAATGAGAATAAGTTTTTCTGAGAGACATACAGAGAGTAGGGGATTGTCCAACTGACTGGCATTGAGAATATAGTTGTCCGAATGACAGGCATTGAGAATGAGATTGTCCAAGTGACTGTGAGAGAGCAGGGGCTTGTCCAAGTCACTGGAATGGAGAGTAAGGTTGTTCAAGAGACTGGAATTGAGAATATGTTTGTGCAGTGACTATCAGAGTTCAGGGTCTTTTCCAAGTGACCAGCATTAAGTACAAGGTTGTCCGAATGACTATATTTGAGAATAAGGTTGTGCAAGTGACAGCCATTGAGAATAAGGTTGTTCCAAGTGAATGTGAGAGAGCAAGGGCTTGTCCAAGTCACTGGCATTTTCTATAAGGTAGTAAAAGGGATTGGCATGGGGAATAAGGTTGCCTAAGTGACTTTGAGAGAGCAGGGGCTTGTTCAAGTCACTGGTATTGAGATTATGGTTGTCCAATATACAGGCATTGAGAATAAGTTTGTCTAGAGACTGACAAGAGAGTAGGGACTTCTCCAAGAGACTGGAATTGAGACTGCGTTTGTCCTATGGACAGGGATTGAAAACACAGTCAAGTGACTGTGATGATATTGAGAATAAAGTTGTCTGAATGACTGATAGAGAGTAGGGGTTATCTATGAGATTGGCATTTAGTATAAAGTTATGAGAGTTAATGATAGAAAGTAGGGGCTTGTCCAAGTGACTGGCATTGAGAATATGGTGGTGCGAGTGATTGTCATTGAGAATAAGTTTGTGCAAGTGACTGGAATTGAGAACCAGGTTGTCCATGAGACTGGTGGGAACTAGAGTCTTTTCCAAGTGACTGATATTGAGAATAAGGTTGTGCAAGTGACTGGCTGAGAGACGAGGCATGTCAAGTGACCAGCATTGAATATAAGTTTGTCCAAGTGCAGGGCAGAGGGCTGAGGCTTATCCATGAGACTGGCACAGAGAGGGTATTCTTCAATTGACTGACATAGAGAATATGGTTTGTTTAAGTGACTATCAGAGTGCAGGGTCTTGTCCAAGACACTGGAATTGAGAATAAGGTTGGCCAAGTGTCTGGTATTGAGAATATCGTTTCCCAAATGATATTCAGAGAGCAGGGGATTGTTCAATTGACTGATATTCAGAATAAGGTAGTCCAAATGACAGGCTGTCGCAGTGACTGTTTTAGAGAGCAGGAGCTTGTTCAAGTTACTATCTTTGAGTATTAGGTTGTCCAAGTGACTGTCAGAGACCATGGTCTTGTACCAGTGATCGGCATTCAGAATATGGTTATCCAAGAGAATTTATTTGAGAATAAGTTTGTTCAAGTGATTGGCATTGAGAATAAGATTGTACAAGCGACTGATTGAGAGATGGGGCTTGTCCACGTGACCAGCTTAGAGAATAAGTTTGTTCAAGTGAAGGGTAGAAGGCTGTGGCTTTTCCCTAAGACTGGCAGAAAGTAGGGTCTTTTCCACATGACTGGCATTGAGAATAAGGTTGTCCAAGAGATTGTCATTGAAAATAAGGTTTTCCAGGTGACTGGGATTGAGAATAAGGTTATCCAATGACTGACAGAGTACAGGCTCTTCTGCAATTGACTGGCATTGAAAATACAGTTACCTAAGTGACTGTCAAAGAGCAGAGTCTTTTCCAAGTCACTGGAATTGAGTATTAAGTTGTTCAAAGGGATTGGCATTGAGAATAATGTTGTGCAAGCTAATGGTCGAGAGATGGGGCTTGTCCACGTGACCAGCGTGGAATGTAAGTTGTTCAAGTGAAGAGCAGAGGGCTGAGGCTTATCCATGAGACTGGCACAGAGCAGGGTGTCTGCAATGGACTGGCTTGGAGAAAAAAATGTCCAATGACTGCCATGGAGGACAGTATTGGTCAAGAGTGAAGGTTCTTGTCCAAGTGACAGGCATTGGGAATAATGTTGTCCAAGTGACTGTGAGAGAGCAGGGTCTTGTCCAAGTGACTTAAATTGAGAGTAAAGTTGTCCAAATGAGTGTCAGAGATGGGGATCTTGTCCGAGTGACTGGCATGGACAAGAAGGTTGTCGAAGTGACTGACATTGAGAAAATGTTTTTCTAAGTGAAAGGCGTTGATAATACCGTTTTCCAAGTGACTTCCAGATAGCAGGATCTTGTCCAAATGACTGGCGTTGAGAATAAGGTTGTCTAAGTGACTGTGAGAGAGCAGAGGCATGTCCAAGTAACTGACCTTGAGAAAAAAGTTGTCTGAGTGAATAGTAGAGAATAGGGGCTTGTCCAAGTGACTGATATTGACAATAGGGTTATCTGAGTGATTGTCATTGAGAATAAGGTTGTCCAAGTGACAGACATTGAGAATAAGGTTATATGTGAGACTGACATAGAGTAGGGTCTTGTCCAACTGACTGGCATTGAGAATAAAGTTGTGCAAGTGACTGGTTGAGAGATGACACTTGTCCATAGGCCCAGCATAGAGAATAAGTTTGTTCAAGTGAAGGGTAAAAGGCTGTGGTTTTTCCATGAGACTGGCACAGAGCAGGGTGTTCTACAATTGATTAACATGGAGAATAAGATTGTCCAAGTGACTGGTATTGAGAGTATAATTTTCCAAATGATAGAGAGCAGGTGCTTGTCCAATTGACTGGCATTCAGAATAAGGTAGTCCAAACGACTGGCATTGTGAATCAGGCTCTGAGAGTGACTGTCATAGACCAGGGTCCTGAGCAATTGACTAGCTTAAGAGTCTGATCGTCTGAGGGATGGTCTTTGAGAATAATGTTGTCCAAGTGACTGTGAGAGAGCAGGGGTTTGTCCACATCACTGGAATTGAATATAAGGCTGTTCAAGTCAGTGGCATTGAGAATAAGGTTTCCAAGAGACAGGTATTGAGATGAGAATGAGGCTGTCCAAGTGACTCGGAGAAATCAGGGGCTTGTATAAGTCACTGACATTGAGAATATGGTTGTCCAATATACAGTCATTGAGAATAAGTTTGTCTGAGAGACTGTCTGAGAGTAGGGGCTTTTAAAAGTGACTGGTATTGAGAATGACATTGTGCAAGTGAACTCTTGAGAGCAGGTTCTTTTCCACTTGGCTGGAAGTGAGAATTAGGTTGCCCTATTGACAGAGATTGAGAATACGGTTGGTCAGAGAGATCAGGGATTTGTCTAAGTAACTAACATTGAGAATAAAGTTGTGTTAGTGCCTGATAGAGAATAGGCATTGTCCAAGAGACTGGCATTTATAATAAAGTTGTCTGAGTGACTAGTAGAATGTAGGTGGTTTTCCAAGTGACTGGATTTGAGAATATGGTTGTCGGAGTGATTTTCATTGAGAATAAGGTTGTTCAAGTTACAGGGATTGAGAATAAGTTTGGTTGAGTGACTGTGAGAGAGCAGGATCTTGTCCATGTGCCTGCCATTGAGAATAAGGTTGTCTAAGTGACTGTCAGAGAGCAGGAGCTTGTACAAGTGACTGTCTTTGAGAATAAGGTTGTCCAAGAAGCCAAAACTGATGTTGCTCAGTGAATAGAGCATCAGCCTATGGATTTCGAAGTCCTAGATTCGATTTTGGTCAGGGGCATGTATCTTGGTGTGGGCATATCCCCAGTATGGGTTGTGCAAGAGGCAACTGATTGATGTTTTTCTCTCATCAATGTTTTTAAATGTCTATGCCTCTCCCTTCCTCTATGTAAAAAATCAATAAAAATGTATTTAAAAAAAAACACCAAAGATTGTCCAAGAGACTGGCATTGAGAACAAGATTGTCCAACTGATTGGATTTGAGAATATGGTTGTCCTAGTGACTGTCAGAGAGCAAGGTCTTATCCATGTGACTGGCATTGAGAATAAGGTTGTCAGCTGACTATCAGAGAGCAGATTTTTCCCTGTAAGTGGCATTGAGAAACAGTTTCTGCAAGTGACTGTGATTGAGAATAAGGTTTTCAAATTTGACTGGCATTGAGAATAAGGTTGTCCATGTCACTGGCATTGAAGTGAATGTTGTCCAAGTATCGTCAGAGAGCAGGGTCTTGTCCATATAACTGGCATTTAGAATAAGGTTGTCCAAGTGATGGAGAGAGAGCAGGGCCTTGTCCAACTTGCTGGCATTGAGAATAAGGTTGTGCAATTGACTGTCAGAGATCAAGGGTTTATACAACTGATTTGCTTTGAGAAAGGGTTGTACAAGTCATTGCCTTTAGTATATGTTTGTCCAAGTGACTGTCAGGGACCAGAGGCTTGTCCAAGTTACAGGGATTGAGAATAAGGTTGTCCACATGAATGGCACTGAGATTAAGGTTTTCCAAGATAAAGGCATTGAGAATATGGTTGTGCAAGTGACTGTGAGAGAGCAACAGCCTGTACAATTTACTGGCTTTGAGAATAAGGTCCAGGTGACTGCCATTGAGAATAAGGTTATCAAAGTGACTGGCATTGGAATAAGGTTGTCCATGTCACTGGCATTGAAAGAAAGTTTGTCCAAGTCACTGGCATAGATAATATGGTTGTCCAAGTGAATGTGAGAGATCAGGGTCTTGTCCAAGTGACTGGCATTGAGAAGAAGGTTATCATATCAAAGAAGGTTGTCAAAATGACAGGCATTGAGAATGTGGTTGTGCAAGTGACTTTGAGAGCATGAGCTTGTCCAGTTTATTGGCTTTGAGAAAAAGTTAGTCTGAGTGACTATTTGTGAACCAGGGTCTTTTCCATTTGACTAGCTTTTAGAATAAGGATGTCTAAGTAACTAAGAGAGATCGGGGGCTTGGGCAAGTTACTGCCATTGAGAATAAGGGTTTCCAAGTGACTGGCATTGGAATAAGGTTGTCTATGTCACTGGCATTGAAAGAAAAATTTTCAAAATGACTGGCATTGAGTATATGGTTGTCTTAGTTACTGTCAGAGATCAGAAGCTTTGTACAAGTGATTTACTTTGAGAATAAGGTTGGCCAAGTGACTGGGAGAAAGCAGAGTCCTGCCCAAGAGGCAGGCATTGAGAATAAGGTTGGCCAAGTCACTGGCATTGAGAATAAGGTTGTGTCAGTGAATGGCATTGAGAATATACTTGTCCCAGTGACTGTCAGGTAGCAGAGGCTTGTCCAAGTGACTGGCTCTGAGAATAAGCTTGTCCAAATTACAGGCATTGGGAATAACTATGAGAGATCCTGGTCTTGTCCAAGTGACTGGCATTGAGAAGTAGGTTGTCCATGTGACTGTCATTGATAAGAGTGATGTCCAGCCAAAACCAGTTTGGCTTGATGGAAGAGCATTGATTTGCGGACTGAAAGGTCCCAGGTTTGATTCTGGTCAAGGGCATGTACTTGGTTGTGAGCACATATTCAATAGTGGATGAGTAGGAAGATGATCGATGTTTCTCTCTCATTGATGTTTCTGACTCTCTCTGTCCCTTACTCTCTGAAAAAAAATAAATGAAATATTTTTTTTTCAAAAAGAGTGTTGTCCAAGTGACTCCCATTGAGAATATCATTGTCCAAGTGCCTGTCAGAGAACAGGGGCTTTTCCAAGCGACTGAGTTAGAGAATAAGGTTGTCAAAATGACTGGAATTGAGAATGATGTTGTGCAATGACTGTCAGAGATCGGGTCTTGTGCAACCTGGTTCTTAATTCCAGTCACTGCACAACCTTATTCTCAATGCCAGTCCCTTGCACAACCTAATACTCAATGTCCAAGTTACAGGCATTTAGTATATGGTTGTCCAATGACAGGCATTGAAAATACGTTAATACGAGAGACTGACATAGAGTAGGGGCTTGTCCAACTGACTGTCAATGGGAACTGTATGGTACAAGTCACTGGCATTGAGAATGACGTTTTCCAGGTGAACTGCTGAGAGCAGGAGCTTGTCCAAGTTATTGGAATTGAGAAGGTTGTCCAAGTGACTGTCATAGAGCAGGAGCTTGTCCCAGTCAGTGGCATTTAGTATATGGTTGTCCAAGTGACAGGCAATGAGAATAAGGTTGTAGGAGAGACTGAAAGAGAGTAGGGGGTTGTCCAACAGACTGGCATTGACAATGGTCTGGTACTAGTGACTGGCATTTAGAATAAGGTTGTCAAAATGACTGGCATTTAATATAAAGTTGTCCAAATTACAGATATTGAGAATAAGGTTGTTCAAGTGACTGTCAGAGAGCATGGTCTTGTCCATGTGAATACCATTGAGACTAAGATTGTCCAAGTCACTGGCATTGAAAGGAAGGTTGTCCAAGTGACTGGCTTTGAGAAAAGGGTTGTTTGTGAGACTGGCAGAGAGTAGGGTATTTTCAAAGTGATTGGCATTGAGAATAAGTTTGTACAGATGACGGACTGAGAGATGGGAGTTGTCCATGTGACCAGCATTGAATAAAAGTTTGTCCAAGTGAAGGGCAGAGGGCTGAGGCTTATCCATGAGACTGGCACAGAGGAGGGAGTTCTGCAATTGACTGGTATAGAGAATGATTTCCAAGTGACTATCACTGAGGAAAATATTGTTCAAGTGACTGTCAGAGTGGAGGGTCTTGTGCAAGTGACAGGCATTGAGAATAAGTTTTTCCAAGTCACTGGCCTTGAAAATAAGGTTGTCTGAGTGACTGTAATTGAGAATGAGGTTGTCCAATGACTGCCAGTTATCAGGGTCTTATCCATGTGACTTGCATTGACTATGATTGGCTAAATGACTGTGAGAGAGCAGGGGCTTGTCCAATTCATTGAAATTGAGAATAATGTTGTCCAAGTGTCTGTCAGAGACCATGGTCTTCAACCAGTCATCGGCATTGAGAATATGGTCATTCATGTGCCTGGCATAGAGATTATGGTTGTGCAAGTGACTGGCTGAGATACGGGGCTTGTCCATGTGACCAGGAGAGAGAATAAGTTTGTGCAAGTGAAGGGCAGAGGGATGAGGCTTATCCATGACACTGGCACAAAACTGGGTCTTCTGAAATTGACTGGCATGGAGAATATGGTTGTGTAAGTGATTATCATTGAGAATAAGGTTGTGCAAGTGACTGGAATTGAGAAGCAGGTTGTCTGTGAGACTGGCAGAGAGTAGGGTCATTTCCAAGTAACTGGCATTGGGAATAAGTTTGTGCAAGTGACTGGCTGAGAAACGGGGTTTGTCACATGACCAGCATTGAATATACGTTTGTCCAAGTGAAGGGCAGAGCGCTGAGGCTTATCCATGAGACTGGCACAGAGAGGGTGTTCTGCAATTGTCATAGAGTATTTGGTTTTTTCAAGTGACTATCAGAGTGCAGGGTCTTGTCCAATACACTGGAATTGAGAATAAGGTTGTCCATGTGACTGGTCTTAAGAATATGGTTTCCCAAATGATACTTAGAGAGCTGGGGCTTGTCCAATTGACTGATATTCAGAATAAGGTAGTCCACATGAATGGCTTTGTGAATAAGGTTGTCCCAATGCTGTCATAGACCAGGGTCTTCTTCAATTAATCAGCATTGAGAATATGATTGTCTGAGGAACTGTCTTTGAGAATAAGGTTAGCCAAGTGACTGTGAGAGAGCAAGGGCTTGTCCCAGTCACTGGCATTGAGAATGACATTGTACAGGTGAACTGCTGAGAGCAGGGGCTTGGGCAGGTTACTGGAATTGAGAATAAGTTTGTCCTATTGACAGGGGTTGAGAATAAGGTTGGTCAAGTGACCGTGAGAGAGCAGAGGCTTGTCCAAGTAACTGATATTGAGACTAAAGTTGCCTGAGTGACTTATAGAAAGTAGGGGCTTTTCCAAGTGACAGTGATTGAGAAGACATTTGGTCAAGTGACTGTGACAGAGCAAGTGCTTGTCCAAGTCAGTGGCATTGAGAACAATGTTGTCTGAGTGACATCCATTGAGAATACATTTGTCCAAGTGACTTTCAGAGAGCAGTAACTTATATAAGTCACTGGCATTTAGCATATGGTTGTCCAATTGACAGGCATTGATTATAAGGTTATATGAGAGACTGACATAGAGTAGGGACTTATCCAACTGACTTGCATTGAGAACGGTCTGATACAACTGACTGGCATTGAGATCGGTCTGGTACAAGTTACTGGCATTGAGAATGACCTTGTCCAGGTGAACGGCTGAGAGTAGGGGCTTCTCCAAGTTATTGGAATTGAGGATAAGGTTTTCCAAGTTTCTGTCCTTGACAAAGGTCTTGTAGCAGTGACCGGCATTGAGAATATGGTTGTCCGAGTGAGTGTCTTTCAGAATAAGGTTGTGCAAGTTACTAGAATTGATAATCAAGTTGTTTGTGAGACTGGCAAAGAGTAGGGTCTTTTCCAAGTGACTGGCATTGAGCATATGTTTGTGCAAGTGACTTGCTGAGAGATGGGGTTTGTCCATGTGACCAACATTGAATATCAGTTTGTCCAAGTGAAGGGCAGAGGGCTGAGGCTTATCCATGAGACTGGAACAGAGCATTGTGTCCTGAAATAGACTGACATGGTGACAACCTTTGAGGAAAATATTGTTCAAGTGAATGTCAGAGTGAAGGGTGTTGTCCAAGTCACTGGCATTGAGAATAAGGTTGGCCAAGTGACTGGCATTCAGAATAAGTTTGTCTGGGAAACTGACAGAGAGTAGGTGCTTGTCACAGTGACTGGCATTGAAAGTGGTCTTGTCCTAGTTACTGGCATTGGGAATAATATTGTCCAAGTGAACTGTTGAGAGCAGAGGCTTGTGTAAGTGACTGGAATTGAGAATAAGGTTTTTCTATTGACATGGGGTTGAGAATAAGATTGGTCACGTGACTGTGAGAGAGCATGGGCATGTACAAGTAACTGATATTGAGAAAAATGTTGCTTGAGTGACCCATACAGAGTAGAGGTTGTCCAAGAGATTAGCATTTAGAATAAAGTTGTCTGAGTGACTTATAAATAGTAGGGACTTTTCCAAGTGACTGGAATTGAGAATAAGGTTGTCCAAGTGACTATCAGAGAGCAAGTTCTTGTATTAGTCACTGGCATTGGTTGTCCAAGGTACATGCATTGAGAATAAGGTTGTCCAAATGACAGTGACAGAGCAGTGGATTGTCCAACTCACTGGTATAGAGATAATGGTTGTCCAGTGATAGGATTGAAAATAAAGTTGTACTAGATACTGGCAGAGATCAGGGGCTTGTACAACTGACTGGCATTGAGATCGGTTTGGTACAAGTGACTGGTGGTGAGAATAATGTCCAAGTGAACTGAGAGCAGGGGCTTGTTCAAGTTACTGTCTTTGAGAATAAGGTTGTCCAAGTGACTGTCAGAGACCATGGTCTTGTACCAGTGATCGGCTATGAGAATATGGTTGTCCAAGAGAATTTCTTTGAGAATAAACTTGTTCAAGTGATTGGCATTGAGAATAATATTTGTTCAAGCAACTGATTGAGAGACGGGGCTTGTCCATGTGACCAGCATAGAGCGCAAGTTTGTTCAAGTGAAGGGTAGAAGGCTGTGGCTTTTCCATGAGACTGGCACAGAGCAGGGAGTTCCTCAATTGATTAACATGGAGAATAAGGTTTTCCAAATGACTGGTATTGAGAGTATGGTTGTCTAAATGATAGCAGACATTTGTCCAATTGACTGGAATTCAGAATAAGATAGTCTATATGACTGACATTGTGAATCAGGCTCTCAGAGTGAATGTCGTAGAACCAAGTTTTGACCAGCTTAAGAGTCTGATTATATGAGTGACAGTCTTTGAGAATCAGGTTATCCAAGTGACTGTGAGAAAGCTGGGGCTTATACAAGTCGCTGGCATTGAGAATACGGTTGTCCAATATACAGGCATTGAGAATATGGTTGTCCAATATATAGGCATAGAGAATAAGTTTGTCTGAGAGACTGACTGAGAGTAGGGCTTTTTTCAAGTGACTGGTATTGAGATTGACATTGTGCAAGTGAACTGTTGAAAGCAGGGGCTTGTCCAAGTGACTGGCATTGCCAATAAGGTTGTCCAAATGACAGAAAGCAGATTTTTCCATGTGAGTGGCATTGAAAAGCAGTTACTGCAAGTGACTATGATTGATAATAAGGTGATCAAAGTGACTGTCATTGAGAATAAGGGTGTCCATGTCACTGGAATTGAGAATAACGTTGTTCAACTGATTGTCAGAGATCAAGGGTTTATACAAGTGATTTGCTTTGAGAAAGGTTTGTCCAAGTTATTGCCTTTAGTATTTGGTTGTCCAAGTGACTCTCAGAGAGCAGGGTCTTTTTCAAATGACTGGCTTTCAGAATAAGGTTGTCCAACTGACTGGCATTGGGAATATCGTTATCCAAGTGACTGTCAGAGAGCAGAGGCTTGTCTGAGTGACTGGCTCTGAGATTAAGCTGTGCAAATTACAGGAATTGAGAATAACATTGTCCAAGGGACTATGAGAGATCAGGGTCTTGTCCAAGTGACTGTCATTGAGAATAAGGTTGGCCGACTGACTGGCATTGGGAATAAGTTTGTCCAATTGACTCAGTGAGAGCAGGGGCTTGTCTAAGTGACTGAAATTGCCAATAAGGTTGTCTAGGTGACTGGCATTGATAGGAGTGTTGTCCAAGTGACGAGCATTGAGAATATCATTGTCCAAGTGACGGTCTGAGAACAGGGGATGGCCAAGTGACTGGCTTTGAGAATAAGGTTGTCCAAGTTGCAGGCACTGATAATAAGGTTGTCCAAGTGATAGCCATTGAGAAAAGGGTTGAACAAGTGAGTAGCATTGATATGTGGTTGTTCCAGTGACTGTCAGGGACCAGAGGCTTGTCCAAGTTACAAGGATTAAGAATAAGGTTGTCCATGTGAATGGCACTGAGATTAAGGTTGTCCAAGTTTAAGGAATTGGGAATATGATTGTGCCAGTGACTGTGAGAGAGCAACGGTCTGTACAAATTACTGGCTTTGAGAATAAGTATGTTCAAGTGACTGCCATTGAGAATAAGGTTATCAAAGTGACTGGCATTGGAATAAGGTTCTCCATGACACTGGCATTGAAAGAAAGTTTGTCCAAATCACTGGCATAGAGAATATGGTTGTCCAAGTGACTGTCAGAGAGCAGAGGTTTGTCCAAGTAAGTGGCACTGAGAAAAAGCTTATCCAAATTACAGGCATTGAGAATAACTCTATCCAAGTGACTGTGAGAGATCAGGGTCTTGTCCAAGTGATTGGCATTAAGAACTATGTTGTCATTTCAAAAAAGGTTGTCAAACTGACAGGCATTGAGAATGTGGTTGTGCAAGTGACTCTGAGAGAGCAGGGGTTCGGCCAAATGACTGTCTTTGAGAATAAGATTGTTCCAGTGACTGGAATTAAGAATATGGTTGAGCCGAGACCGGTTTGGCTCAGTGGATAGAGTGTCGGCTTGTGGACTGAAAGGTCCCAGATTCGATTTTGATCGGGCACATCTCCACTGTGAGGCGTGCAGATGGCGGCTGATCCATGTCTCTTTCTCATTGATGTTTCGGACTGGCTTTGGGAATAAGGTAGTGCATGGACCAGCATTGAGAATAAGGTTTCCTAGGGACTGAGAGAGAGCAGAAGCTTGTCCACATAACTATCTTTGAGAATAAAGTTGTCAAAGTGACTGTCAGAGAACAGGGTCTTGTCCATGTTACTGGCATTGAGAATAAGGTCTCCATTTCACAGGCATTGAAAGGAAGGTTTTTAAGTGACTGCCATTGAGAAAAGGGTTGTCCAAGTGACAGGCATTGAGAATATGGTTGTGCAAATGACTGTGAAGGAGCAGTGGCCCGAACAAGTTACTGGCTTTGAGAATAAAGATGTTCAAGTGACTTTCATTGAGAATAAGGTCGTCAAAGTGACTAGCATTGGAATAAGGTTGTCTATGTCACTGGCATTGAGAGAAAGTTTGTCCAAGTAACTGATATTGAGAAAAAGCTTGTCCAATTGACTGTCATTGAGAATAAGCTTGTCCAATTGACTGGCATTGAGAATATGGTTGTACAAATGACTGTCAGAGAGCAGGGTCTTGTCCAAGTTACTGGCATTGAGAATAAGGTTGGCCAAGTGACAGGCCAAGTGGAGTGATGGTCAATTTGAGAATAAGTTTGTCTGAGATACTGACAGAGAGTAGGGGCTTGTCCAACTGCATTGAGAACGGTCTTATGCTAGTTAGTAGCATTGGGGATGACATTGTCCAAGTGAACTGTTGAGAGCTGGGGCTGTCCATGTGACTGGAAATGAGAATTAGGTTGTCCTATTGACAGGGATTGAGAATAAGTTTGGTCAAGTGACTGTGAGAGAGCAAGGGCTTGTCCAAGAGACTGATATTGAGAATAAAGTTGTCTGAGTGACCAACAGAGAGTAGGCATTGTCCAAGAGATTGGCATTTAGAATAAAGTTAACTGATTGTCTAATAAAAAGTAGGGGCTTTTTTAAGTGATGACATTGAGAATAAGGTTGTCCAAGTGATAGGGATTGAGAATAAATTTGGTCGAGTGACTGTGAGGGAGCAGGGTCTTGTCCATGTGACTGATATTGAAAATAAGTGACTGTCAGAGAGCAGGGTCTTGTATCAGTGAACAGCATGGAGAATATGGTTGTCCAAGTGACTGGCATTGAGAGTAACGTTCTCTAAGTGACAGGAATAGAACAGGGTCTTATCGAAAAGGCTGGCATTGAGAATCAGGTTGTCCAAATGAATGTCAGAGATGTGGGGTATATTCAAATGACTGTCAGAAAGCAGGAGTTTTTCCAAGGCACCATCATTGAGAATTAGATATTGCAAGTCACTGGCATCAAGGATAATGTTGTCCAAGTGACTGTCAGTGAGAATAAGGTTGTCAAAGTGACTGTGATTTAGAATAAGGTATTCCAAGTCACTCTCAGAGAGCTGGGGCTTATTCAAGTGACTTTCTTTGAGAACACGGTTGTCCAATAGGCCTAAAGAATAAGGTTGTCCAAGTCACTGTGAGAGAGCAGGAGCTTGTACAAGTGACTGTCTTTGAGAATAAGGTTGTCGAAGTGACAGGCATTGAGAATATGGTTGTTCAAGTGACTGTGAAAGAACAGGGACTTATCAAGTTACTTGCTTTGAGGAAAAGGTTGTTAAAGTTACAGGAATTGAGAATAAGTTTGACCTAGTGACTTTCAGAGAGTAGGATCTTACCTGTGTGACTCATACTGAAATTAACGTTATCCAAGTCCAAATCACAGGAATTGAGAATAAGCTTTTCCAAGTGACTGCCACTGGGACTTAGGTTTTCCATTCACTGCCATAGAAAGGAAGATTGTCCAAGTGACGGCCATTTAGAAAAGGGTTGTCCTGGTGAGTGGTATTGAGAATATGGTTGTCAAAGTAACTATCAGTCAGCAGGGTCTTGTCTGTGTGACTGGCATTGCAAATAAAATTGTCCATGTCACTGGCATTGAAAGTAACATTGTCCAAGTAACTAGTATTGGGAATAAGATTTTCCATGTCACTGGCATTGAAGCGAATGTTGTCCAAGTAACTGTCGGAGAGCAGGGTCTTGTCCATACAACTGGCATTTAGAATAAGGTTGTCCAAGTGACTGAGAGAGCAGGGCCTTGTCTATGTTGCTGGCATTGAGAATAGGGTTGTCCAAGTGACTGGCACTGGGGATAAGGATTTCTATTTCATTGGCATTGAAAGAAAGGTTGTCCAAGTGACTGCCATAGAAAATAAGCTTGTCCAATTGACTGGCATTGAGAATATGGTTGTCCGAGTGACTGTCTTTGAGAATAAGGTTGTGCAAGTGACTGGAATTGAGAATCAGGTTGTTGGTGAGACTGGCAGAGAGTAAGGTCTTTTCCAAGTGACTGGAATTGAGAATAGGTTTGTGTAAGTGATTGGGTGAGAGACAGGACTTGTCCACGTGACCAGCATTGAATATATATGTTCATCCAAGTGAAGTGCAGTGGACTGAAGCTTATCCATGAGACTGGCACAGAGGAGGGTGTTCTGCAATTGACTGGTATACAGAATGTTTTCCAAGTGACTACCATTGAGGAAAATATTGTATGAGTGACTGTCAGAGTGGAGGGTCTCATCCAAGTGACAGGCATTGAGAATAAGTTTGTCCAAGTGACTGGCCTTGAAAATAAGGTTGGCCAAAGAACAGGCATTGAGAATAAGGTTGTCCAAGTGACTGTGAGAGAGCAGTGGCTTTTCTAAGTCACTGGCATGGAGAATATGGTTGTCCAATGACAGGCTTTGAAAATAAAGTTGTATGAGAGACTGGCGGAGAGCAGGGGCTTTTCCAACTGACTGGCATTGCAATCTGTTTGGTAAAAGTGACTGGCGATGAGAATGACATTGTCCAAGTGAACTGAGAGCAGGGGCTTGTTCAAGTTATTATCTTTGAGAATAAGGTTGTCCAAGTGACTGTCAGAGACCAAGGACTTGTACCAGTGATCGGCATTGAAAATATGGTTGAGCAAGTGACAAGTTGAGAGATGGGGCTTCTCCATGTAGCCAGCATAGAAAATACGTTTACCTTAGTGATTGTGAGAGAGCAGAGTCTTGTCCAAGTCACTGGAATTGAGTATTAGGTAGTCCAAGCGACTGACATTGAGAATAAGTTTGTGCAAGTGGAAGGCAGAGGTCGGAGGCTTATCCATGTGACTGGCACAGAGCAGGGTGTTCTGCACTTGACTGACATGGAGAATAAGCTTTTCCAAGTGATTGTCATTGAGGATAATATTGGTCAGGGGACTGTCGGAGTGGAGGTTCTTGTCCAAGTGGCAGGCATTGGGAATAACATTGTGCTAGTGGTTGAGAGAGAGCAGGGTCTTGTCCAAGAGACTTAAATTGAGAGTAAAGTTGTCCAAATGAGTGTCAGAGAGGGGGGTCTTTTCTGAGTGACTGGTATGGAGAAGAAGGTTGTCAAAGTGACTGCCATTGAGAAAATGTTTCTCTAAGTGACGGGCGTCAATAATATCTTTGTCCAAGTCACCATGAGAGCAGGAGCATGTCCAAGTAACTGACCTTGAGAATAAGGTTGTGCAAGTGACAGCCTTAGAGAGGGGGCTTGTCCCCATGAGCAGCATTGAATATAAGTTTGTCCAATGAAGGGCGGTGGACTGAGGCTTATCCCTGAGACTGGCACAGAGCAGGGTATTCTGCCCTTGACTGGCATAGAGAATAATTTTTTCCAAGTGACTACCATTGAGGACAAAATTGTTCAAGTGACTGTGAGTGTGTAGGGTTTTGTGCAAGTCACTGGCATTGAGAATACGGTTGGCCAAGTGACTGTGAGAGAGTAGGGGTTTATACACAGGCATTGAGAATCAGTTTGTCTTAGAGACTGACAGAGCGTAGGGGCTTGTCCAAGAGACTGGCATTGAGAACGGTCTTATCCAAGTGACTCTCATTGAGAATGACAATGTCCAAGTGACTGGAACTCAGAATTAGGTTGTCCTATTTACAGGGATTCAGAATATGGTCACTCTCTCAAGTGACTTTGAGAGAGCAGGGGCTTGTCCATGTCACTGGCATTTAGTATATGGTTGTTCAAGTGACAGGCATTGGGAAAAAGGTCATACGAGAGACTGACATAGAGTAGGGGCTTTTCCAACTGACTGGCATCGCAAATGGTCTGGTACAAGTGGCTGTTATTCAGAATGATATTGTCCAGATGAACAGCTGAGAGCAGGGGCTTGTCCAAGTTACTGGGCTTCGGAATAAGGTTGTTCCAGGGACTCTCAGAGACTAGGGCCTTGTACCAGTGACCAGCATTGAGGATATGGTTGTCTTAGTGACTGTCTTTGAGGATAAGTTTGCACAATTGCCTGGAATTGAATGTCAGGTTGTCTGAGAGACTGGCAGAGAGTAGGGTCTTTTCCAAGTGACTGGCATTGAGAATAAGGCTGTGCAAGTGACTGGCTGAGAGATGGGATTTCTCCAAGTGACAAGCATTGAATATAATTTTTCCAATTGAAGGGCCAAGGTATGAGGCTTATACAGCTTTCTGGCACAGAGCAGGGTGTCTTGAAATTGACTGACATGGAGAATAAGGTTTTCCACGTGACTACCATTGAGGACAATATTGTTCGAGGGACAGTCAGAATGGAGGGGCTTGTCCGTGACAGTCATTGACAATAATGTTGTCCAATTCACTGGCACTGAGAATAAGTTGTTCAAATGTCTGTCAGACCATGGTCTTGTCTAAGAGACTGGCATTGAGAATAAGGTTGTCCAAGTGACTGACATTGTGAATAAGTTTTTCCAAGTGATTGGCATGGAGAATAAGGTAATTCAAGTGACAGGCATTAAGAATAATGTTGTCTGAGAGACTCAGAAAGCAAGGCCTTGTCTGAGCAATTCCCATGGAGAATATGGTTGTCCAAGTGACTGTCACTGCGAATAAGTTTGTCCAGGTGGCTATGATTTAGAATAAGGTACTCCAAGTGACTGTGAGCGAACAGGGGCTTATGCAAGTGACTTGCTTTGAAAATAAGGTTGTCCACGTGACAGGCATTGAGATTATGGTTGTCCAAGAGACTGTGAGAGATCTTGTCCAAGTCACTGGCATTGAGAATAAGGTTGTACAGGAAACAGACATTGAGATTAAGGTTGTACGAGAGACTGACAGAGATTAGTAGCTTGTCCAATGGACTGGCATTGAGAACAGTCTGATACAAGTGACTGGCATTCAGAATGATGTTGTCCAAATCAACTGAGAGAGCAGGGGCTTGTGCAAGTCACTGGAATTAGGAATAAAGTTTTTCAAATGACTGTCAGAGACCATGGTCTTGTACCAGTGATCTGCATTGAGAATATGGTTGTCCAGGTGACTGACTTTGAGAATTAGGTTGTGCAAGACTGGATGAGAGATGGGACTTGTTCATGTGACCAGCATAGAGAATAAGTTTGTTCAAGTGAAGGATAGAAGGCTGTGGCTTTTCCATGAGACTGGTACAGAGCAGGGCGTTCTGTAATTGACTGACATGGAGAAAACATTTTCCAAGTGACTTAACATTGAGGAAAATATTGTTCAAGTGACTGTCAGAGTGCAGGGTCTTGTCCAAGTCACTGGAATTGAGAATAAGGTTGGCCAAGTGACTGGCACTGAAATTATGCTTCTCTAAACGTTAGTCAAAGAGCAGGGCCTTGTCCAATTGACTGGCATTCAGAATAAGGTAGTCCACATGACTGTCATAGACCGGGGTTTTGTACAATTGACTGGCATTGAGAAAATTATTCTCTGAGTGACTGTCTTTGAGAATAAGGTTGGCCAAGTGACTGTGAGGGAGCAGGGGCTTGTCATATTCACTGGCATTGAGTATAAGCTTGTCCAAGGGACTGGCTTTGACAACAAGCTTGTATGAGAGACTGACAGAGAGTAGGGGTTTGTCCAACTGACTGGCATTGAGATCGGTTTGGTACAAATGACTGGCATTGAGAATGACATTGTCTACCGAAACTAGTTTGGCTCAGCGGATAGAGCGTCGGCCTGCAGAATGAAAGGTCCCAAGTTCGATTCTGGTCAAGGGCATGTACCTTGGTTGTGGGCACATCTCCAGTGTGGGGCGTGCAGGAGGCAGCTGATCGATGTCTCTCATTGATGTTTCTAGCTCTCTGTCCCTCTCCCTTCCTCTCTGTAAAAAAAAATCAATAAAAACAAAGAGAATGACATTGTCCAAGTGAACTGAGAGAGAATGTTCAAGTGACTGTCTTTGAGAATAAGATTGTCCAAGTGACTGTCAGAGACCATGGTCTTGTACAAGTGACGGGCATTGAGAATATGGTTGTCCTAATGACTTTCTTTGAGAATAAGGTTGTCCAAGTGATTGGCATTGAGAATATGGTTGTACAAGTAACTGTCTTTCAGAATAAAGTTGTGCAAGTGACTGGAATTGAGAACCGGGGTGATCATGATACTGTCAGAGAGTAGGGTAGGGTCTTTCCCAAGTGGCTGGCATTGAGAATAAGGTTTTACAAGTAACAGGCTGAGAGCTGGGACTTGTCCCTGTGACCAGCAGTGAATATAGGTTTGTACAAGTGAAGAGCAGAGGGCTGAGGCTTATCCATGAGACATGCACAGAGCAGGGTGTTCTGCAATTGACTGGAACAGGGAATAATGTTTTCCAAGTGACTACCATTGAGAAAAATATTGTTCAAGTGACTGTCAGAGTGGAGGGTCTTGTCCAAATGACTGGCATTGAGAATAGGGTTGTCCAAGTGAATGTGAGAAAACAGGTGCATGTACAAGTCACAGGCATTGAGAAAGAGGTTGTCCACGTGACTGTTAGAGAGTAGGTGTTTGTGCAAGTGACTGGTATTGAGAATAACGTTGTCCATGTCACTGGCATTGAAGTGAATGTTGTCCAAGTAACTGTGGAAGAGCAGGGTCTTGGCCATATAACTGGCATTTAGAATAAGGTTGTCCAAGTGATGGAGAGAGAGCAGGGCCTTGTCCAAGTCACTGGAATTGAGAATAAGGTTGTCCAAATGACTGTCAGAGATCAAGGGTTTATACAACTGATTTGCTTGGAGAAAGGGTTGTCCAAGTTATTGCCTTTAGTATTTGGTTGTTCAAGTGACTGTCAGAGAGCAGGGGCTTTTCCAAATGACTGTTTTCACAGTAAGGTGGTCCAACTGACTGGCATTGTGAATAAAGTTGTCCAAATCACAGGCATTAAGAATAATGTTGTCCAGGTGACTTTGAGAGAGCAGGGTCTTGTCTGTGTGACTGGCATTGAAATTAAAGTTGTCCAAGTCACTGGCATTGAGAATAAGCTTGTCTAATTGCCTGTCATTGAGAATATGGTTGTCCAAGTGACTGACAGAGAGCAGAGGCTTGTCCAAGTGACTGGCTCTGAGAATAAGCTTGTGAAAATTACAGTCATTGAGAATAACATTCTCCAAGTGACTGTGAGAGATCAGGGTCTTGTCCAAGTGACTGTCATCAAGAATAAGGCTGTCACAGTTTCTGTCATTGAGAATAAAATTGTCCAACTGACTGGCATTGGGAATAAGGTTGTGCAATTGACTGAGTGAGAGCAGGGGCTTCTCTAAGTGACTGGCATTGCAAATAAGGTTGTCCAAGTGACTGGCATTTATAGGGGTGTTGTCCAAGTGACGGGCATTGAGAATATCATTGTCCAAGTGACGGTCTGAGAACACGGGATTTTTCCAAGTGACTGGCCTTGAGAATAAGGTTGTCCAAGTTACAGGCATTGAAAATAAGGTTGTCCAAGTGATAAGGGTTTTACAAGTGAATGGCATTGAGTATATGGTTGTCCAAGTGACTGTCAGGGACCAGAAGGTTGTTCAAGTTACAGGAATTGAGAATAAGGTTGTCCACGTGAATAGTGCTGAGATTAAGGTTGTCCAAGGTAAAGGCATTGAGAATATGGTTGTGCAAGTGACTGTGAGAGAGCAACGGCCTGTAAAAGTTATTGGCTTTGAGAATAAGAATGTTCAAGTGACTGCCATTGAGAATAAGGTTATCAAAGTGACTGGCATTGGAATAAGGTTGTCCATGTCACTGGCATTGAAAGAAAGTTTTTCAAAATCACTGGCATTGAGTATATGGTTGTCCAAGTTACTGTAAGAGATCAGGGGTTTGTACAAGTGACTGGCTTTGAGTATAAGGTTGGCCAAGTGACTGTGAGAAAGCAGAGGCTTGCCCAAGGGGTAGGCATTGAGAATAAGGTTGTCCAAGTCATTGGTATTGAGAATAAGGTTGTGCCAGTGAATGGCATTGAGAATATACTTTTCCCAGTGACTGTCAGTGAGCAGAGGCTTGTCCAAGTGACCGGCTCTGAGAATAAGCTTGTATAAATTATAGGCATTATGAATAATGTTGTCCAAGTAACTGTGACAGATCAGGGTCTTCTCCAGAGAGAAGGAGGTTGTCCATGTGACTGTCATTGATAAGAGTGTTGTCCAGCAGAAACCGGTTTGGCTCGGTGGCAAGAGCATTGATCTGTGGACTGAAAGGTCCCAGGTTTGATTCTGGTCAAGGTCACATACTTGGTTGTGAGTACATCCCTAATAGGGGATGTGTAGGAGACAGATGATCAATGTTTCTCTCTCATTGATATTTCTGACTCTCTCCCTTCCTCTCTGTAAAAAAAAATAAAAAAATAAAAATTTTAAAGAAGAGTGTTGTCCAGGTGACTCCCATTGAGAATATCATTGTCCAAGTGACTGTCAGAGAACAGGGGCTTTTCCAAGTTACTGAGTTGGAGAATAAGGTTATCCAAATGACTTCCATTGAGAGTAAGGTTGTCCATGTGACTGTCAGAGAGAAAGTGCTTGTCCAAGTCACTGGCATTGAAAATAATGTTGTCCAAGTGACTGGAATTGAGAATAAGGTTGTGCAATGACTGTCAGGGATCAGGTTTTGTTCAACCTGGTTCTTAATTCCAATCACTGCACAACCTTATTCTCAATGCCAGTTCCTTGCCCAACCTAATACTGAATGTCCAAGTAACTGGCACTTAGTATATGGTTGTCCAATGACATGCATTGAAAATAAGTTAATATGAGAGATTGACATAGAGTAAGGGCTTGTCCAACTGACTACATTGGGAACAGTCTGGTTCAAGTGATTGGCATTGAGAATGGTGTTGCCCAGGTGAACTGCTGAGAGCCAGGGCTTGTCCACGTTATTGGAATTGAGAAGAAGGTTGTCCAAGTGATTGTCATAGAGCAAGAGCTTGTCCCAGTCAGTGGCATTTTGTATATGGTTGTCCAAGTGACAGGCATTGAGAATAAGGTTGTAGGAGAGACTGACAGAGAGTAGAGGGTTGTCCAATGGATTGGCATTGACAATGGTCTGGTACAAGTGACTGGCATTTAGAATAAGGTTGTCAAAATGTCTGGCATTGAGTATAAGGCTGTCCAATTTATAGGTATTGATAATAAGGTTGTTCAAGTGACTGTCAGAAAGCAGGTCTTTTTCATGTGCCTGTCAATGAGAGTATGGTTGTATAAGTGACTGAGTGAGAGCAGGGTCTTGTCCATGTGATTGGCATTGAGAATAAGTCTGTCTAAATGCCTATCAGAGAGCAGGGTCTTGTCCTTGTGACTGGCATTGAGACTAAGATTGTCCAAGTCACTGGCATTGAAAGGAAAGTTGTCCAAGTCACTGGCTTTGAGAAAAGGGTTGTCCAAATGTTTGGCATTGAGTATATGGTTGTCCAAGTGACTCTCAGAGAGCAAGTGCTTGTCCAAGTTACGGGCATAAAGAATAAAGTTGTACTTGGAATGGCTTTGAGAATAAGGTTGTTCATGTCATTGGCTTTGAGTACATGGCTGTCCAAGTGACTGTCAGAGAGCAAGGACTTGTGAAAGTGACTTGCTTTGAGAATAACGTTGTCCAATCAGTGGCATTGAGAGGAATGTTGTCCAAGTAACTGCAATGGAGAAAAAGATTGTCCAAGTTACAGGCATTGAGAATAAGTTTGTCCAAGTGACTGTCAGAGAGCAGGGTCTTGTCCATGTGACTGGCATTGGAAGTATGGTTGTCCAAGTGACTGGTGTTGAGAATAAGGTTTTCCATTTCACTAGCATTGAAAGTAAGGTTTTACAAGTGATTGTGACTGCCATTAAGAAAAGTGTTGTCCAAGTGACTGGTATTGGAATAAGGTTGGCCATATTACGCATTGAAAGAAAGTTTATCCAAGTGACTGGTATTGAATATATGGTTGTCTAAGTTACTGTCAGAGATCAAGGGTTTATACAAGAGACTGGCTTTGAGAATAAGGTTGGCCAAGTCACTGGCATTGAGAATATAGTTGTCCAAGTGACTGTCAGAAACCAGAGACTTGTCTAAGTGACTGGCTCTGAGAATAAGCTTTTCCAAATTACAAGCATTTAGAATAATGTTGTCGAAGTGACTGTGTGAGAGCAGGGACTTGTCCAAGTTACTGGCATTGAGAAGAAGTTGTTATTGAAAAGAATGTTGTCAAAGTGACTGGCATTGAGAATATGGTTCTCCAAGATACTGTCAGAAATCGGGGGCATGTCCAAGTGACTCGCTTTGGGAATAAGGTCGTGCAGAAACCAGGATTGAGAATAAGCTTGTCCAAGTTACTGTGAGAGAGCAGATGCTTGTCCAAGTGTCTGTCTTTGAGAATAAGGTTGTCCAAGTGACTGTCTTTGAGAATAATGTTGTCCAAGTGACAGGCACTGAGAATATAGTTGTGCAAGTAATTGTGAGAGCAGGGGCTTGTCGAAGTTACCAGCTTTGAGAATAAGGTTGTCCAAGTGACTGTCATTGATAATAAGGTTGTCCAAGTGACTGTCATTGAGAAAAAGGTTGTACAATTGACAGCGAGACAGAAGGAGCTTCTCCAAGTCACTGGCATTGAGAATAGGGTGTTCAAGAGATGGCATTTGAATAAGGTTGTCCATGAGACTGGCAGTGAAAATAAGTTGTCCAAGTAACTGGAAATGAGAATAAGGTTGTCCAATGACTATCAGAGATCAGGGTCTTATCCATGTGACTGGCATTGGGAATAAGGTTCTCCTAGTGATTGTGAGAGAGCAGCGGCCTGTCCAAGTCACTGGCATTGAGAATAAGGTTGTCCAAGTGACAGGCTTGAGATAGCATTGTTTAAGTGACTGTGAGAATGCAGGGTTGTCCAGTTCACTAGCATTGAGAATACAGTTGTCTGAATGATAGGCGTTGAGAATAAGGTTGTATGAGACACACACAGTGTTAGGGGCTTCCAACTGACTGGCATTTGGATCAGTTTGGTACAAGTGACAGGAATTGAGAAAAAAATTGTCCAAGTGACTGTGAGAGAGCAGGGGCTTGTCCAAGAGGCAGGCATTGAAAATAAGGTAGTCCAAGTCACTGGCATTGAGAATAAGGTTGTGCCAGTGAATGGCATTGAGAATATGGTTGTCCCAGTGACTGACAGGGAGCAGAGGCTTGTCCAAGTGACTGGCTCTGAGAATAAGCTTTTCCAAATTACAAGCATTTAGAATAATGTTGTCGAAGTGACTGTGTGAGAGCAGGGACTTGTCCAAGTTACTGGCATTGAGAAGAAGTTGTTATTGAAAAGAATGTTGTCAAAGTGACTGGCATTGAGAATATGGTTGTAAAAGAGACTGGCATTATAATAAGGATCTCCAAAAAATTTACAGAGAGTACGGGCTTATACAAGTGACTATCATTAAGATTAAGATTGCCTAAGTGACAGACAATAAGTATCAAGTTGTCCAAGTGAGTGGTAGAGTGAACAGGGTTGGCCAAGTGACTCTCTTTGAGAATAACATTATCCCAGTGGCAGGCATTGAGAATAAGGTTGTCCAAATGAATGTGAGAGAGCAGGTGCTTGTCCAAGTCACTGGCATTTAGGATATGCTTGTCCAAGTGACTGGCACTGACAATGAAGTTGTCCAAGTTAACTACTGAGAGCAGGCGTTTGTAAAAGTTATTGAAATTGAGAATAAAATTGTCCAAGTGACTGTCAGAGACCAGGGTCTTGTATCAGTGACTGGCATTGAGAATATGGTTGTCCAAGTAACTGTCTTTCAAAATAAGGTTGTGCAAGTGACTGGAATTGAGAACCAGGTTGGTCATGAGACTGTCAAAGCGTAGGGTAGGGTCTTTTCCAAGTGGCTGACATTGAGAATAAGGTTGTACAAGTAACAGGCTGAGAGTTGGGCCTTGTCCCCGTGACCAGCATTGAACATAAGTTTGTCCAAGTGAAGGGCTGAGGGCTGAGGCTTATCCATGAGACAGGCACAGAGCAGGGTGTTCTGCAATTGACTGGAACAGGGAATAATGTTTTCCAAGTGACTACCATTGAGGAAAATATTGTTCAAGTGACTGTCAGAGGGGAGGGTCTTGTCTAAATGAAATGACTGGCATTGAGAATAGGGTGTCCTAGTGACTGTTAGAAAGTAGGTGTTTGTGCAAGTGACTGGCATTGAGAATAAGGTTGTCTAAATGACTGAGAGAGAACAGTGCATTGTCCAAGTGAATGACATAGAGAAGAGTCTTGTTCAAGTGACTGGCATTGAGAATGATATTGTCCCAGTGATTGGAAGAGAGCAGAGACTTTTCCAAGTGACTGGAATTAAGTATAAGGTTGACTACCTACAGACATTGAGAATAAGGTTGTCCAAGCAACTGGGAGAGAGCAGGAGCTTGTCCAAGTGACTGTCTTTGAGAATAAGGTTGTCCAATGACAGGCATTGAGAATATGGTTGTGACAGGGAATGTGAAAGATCAGGGGCTTGTTCTAGTTACTGGCTTTGAGAGTAAAGTTGTCCAAGTGCCTGGCATTAAGAATGGTCTTGTCCAAATAACTAGCTTTGAAAATCACTTTCTCCAAGTGACTTAAGAGAGGAGAATGTTCTACAAAACACGAACATTTAATATCAGGTTTTTGAAATGGAAGTCAGAAATATGGGGTATATCCTAGTGACTGTCTGAAGGCTGGGCCTTGTCCAAGTGGCTGTCATTGAGAATAACCGTGTCCAAATGACAGGAATTGAGAATAAGGTTGTCCAAGTGACTGTCAGAGAGCAGGTGTTTGCCCAAGTGACTAGCATTGAGAATGATGTTGTCCAAGTAAATTGCTGAAAGAGTGGCTTGTCCGTTACTGGAATTGAGAATAAGGTTGTCCAAGTGATGTTAAGAGACTAGGATTACTTGGAAAACCTTATTTTTGTTGTGCAAATCTTGTTCCGGTGAGTGGCATTGAGAATATTGTTGTCCAAGTGAATTGCTGAGAGAAGGGTCTTGTCCAAGTGAGTGTCATTGAGAATAAGGTTGTGCGAGTGACTGGCTGAGAGATGGGGCTAGTCCACGTGACCAACATTAAGAATACATTTATCCAAGTGAAGGGCAGAGCGCTGAGGCTTATCCATGAGACTGGCACAGAGCAGGGTGTTCTGCAATGGACTGGGATGGAGCATAAGGTTGTGGAAGTGACTGGAATTTAGAATAAGTTTGTCCAATGACTGTCAGAGATAAGGGTCTTGTTCAAGTCACAGGCATTGAAAATACGGATATCCAAGGAATGTGAGAGAATAAGGACTGGTACAAGTTATTGGCATTGAGGTAAGGTTGTGCAAGTGAGTGGCAGAGAGAACAGGCTTTTCCAAGTGTCTGTCTTTGACAATAAGGTTGTCTAAGTGACTGGCATTGAGAATGATCTTGTACAAGTCACTGGCATTGTGAATAAGGTTGTCCAAGTGAGTGCGAGAGAGCAGGGTCTTGTACAAGTTACTGGCATTGAGAATATGGTTTTCCACGTGATTGTCGGAGAGAATGGGCTTGTCCAAGTGATTGACATTAAGAGTAAATTAGTCCAAAGGACTGGCATTGAGAATATGATTGTCTGAGTGACTGTCTTTGAGAATAAGGTTGGCCAAGTGACTGTGAGAGAGCAGGGGCTTGTCCACATGATCTGCATAGAGAATAAGTTTGTCAAAGTAAACAGCAGAGGCCTGAGGCTTATCGATGAGACCGGCACAGAGCACGGTGTTCTGCAATTGACTGACATGGAGAATAAGGTTTTCCAAGTGACTACCATTGAGGAAAATATTGTTCAAGTGATTTTCAAAGTACAGGGTCTTGTCCGAGTGACAGGCATTGAGAATGGTTTTGTCCAAGTGACTGGCTTTGAGAATAAGGTTCTCCAAATGACTGGTAGAGAGCATGGTCGTCTCTAAAAGACTGGCATTGAGAATCAGGTTGTCCAAATGAATGTCAGGGATATGGGGTATAGTCAAATGACTGTCAGAGAGCAGGGGCTTTTCCCAGTCACCATCATTGAAAATAAGGTAGTGAACGTCAGTGGCATTGATAATAAGAATGTCCAAGTGGATGCGAGACAGCAGAGGCTTGTCCAAGTCACTGGCATTGAGAATGAGGTTTTCCAAGTGAATGTCCCTGATACTAAGGTTGTCAAAGCGACTGTGATTAAAAAGGTACTCCACGTCACTGTCAGGGAGCTGAGGCTTATTCAAGTGACTTTCTTTGAGAATACGGTTGTACAATAACAGGCCTAAGAAATAAGCTTGTCCAAGTGACTGTCCGAGACGAGGGTCTTGTACCAGTTACTGGCATTGAGAATATGGTTGTCCCAGTGAGTGGATTGAGAACCAGGTTGTTCGTGAGATTGGCAGAGAGTAGGATGTTTTCCAAGTGACTGATATTGAGAATAAGGTTGGCAAGTGACAGGCACTGAGAATAAGAATGTCCAAGTGACTGTGAGAGAGCAGGGGCCTGTCCACATCACTGGCATTGAGAATAAGGTTGTCCCATTAAAAGGGATTGAGAATATGGTTGGTAAAATGACTGGGAGAGAATAGGGGCTTATCCAAGAACCATCTTATAGAATAAGGTTGTCCATGTCACTGGCATGAACTGCTGAGAGCAGGGTCTTGTCCAAGTTATTGGAATTGAGAATAATGTTGTCCGAGTGACTGTCAGTGACCTGGGTCTTGTAACTGTGACCGGCATTGAGAATATGGTCATGTGAGTGACTGTCTTTTTTAATAAGGTTGTCCCAGTGCATGGCATTGAGAATAAGGTTGTCCAAGTGACAGTCTTTGAGAATAAGTTTGTATAAATGACTATCAGAGAGCAGAATCTTGTCCATGTGACTGGCATTGAGAATAAATTGTCCTTTGACTGTCAGGTAAGAGGATCTTGTCCACGTCACTGGCATTGAGAATAAGATTGTCTAAGTGACTGGCATTGATAATAAGGTTCTCCAAGAAATTGACAGAGAGTAGGGACTTATCCAAGCGACTTTATTTGAGAGTAAGTTATCCAAGTAATAGGCATTGAGAATATGGTTGGAATTGAAAATAGGGTTGTCCAGGTGAGTGTGAGGGAGCAGGGGCTTGTCCAAGTGACTGGCATTGAGAATATGGTTATACAAATGATTGGAATTGAGAATAAGGTTGTCCAGGTGACTGTGAGAGAGGAAGGGGTGTACACATTACTGGCATTGAGAACATGGTTATCCAAGTTATTATCATTGAGAATATGTTTGTCGAAGTGACAGGCATTGAGAATAAAGTTGAATAAGGAACTGACAGAGAGTAGGTGCTTTTCCAAGTGACTGGCATTGAGAATGGTCTTGTCCATGTAACTGGCATTGAGTGACATTGTCCAAATGAATTCCAGAGATCAGGGGCTTGTCCAAGTGACTGGAATTGAGAATAAGGTTGTCCTATTGATAGGGATTTGGAATATGGTTGGTCTGCTGACTGTGAGAGAGCAGGGAAATGTCCAAGTAACTGATGTGAAAATAAAGTTGTATAAGTGACTGATAGGGAGTAGGGGTTTGTCCAAGAGATTGGTATTTAGAATAAAGTTGTCTGAGTGACTGAGAGAGGGGCTTATCCACGTGACTGATATTGAGAATCACGATATCCAAGTGATTGTCATTGGGAATAAAGTTTTCCAAATGATAGGCGTTGAGAATAAGGTTGTCCAAGTGACTGTGAGAGAGCAGGGGCTTGTCCAAGTGACTTAAATTGAGAGTAAAGTTGACTCAATGCGTGTCAGAGAGCGGGGTCTTGTCTGAGTGACTGGCATGGAGGAGAAGCTTGTCCAAGTGACTGGCATTGAGAAAATGTTTCTCCAAGTGGCGGGCGTAGGTAATAATGTTTTCAAAGTGGCTGTCAGAGAGCAGGGTCTTGTACAAGTGACTGGCATTGAGAATATGATTGTCTAAGGGACTGGAATTGAGAATAAGGTTGTACAAGTGACTGCCATTGAAAATAAGGTTGTGAAGTTACTGGCATTGAGAATAAGGTTGTCCTATTGACAAGGATTGAGAACACGGTTCAACTAACTGTGAGAGAGCAGGAGCATATCCAAGAAACTGACCTTGAGAACAGTGTTGTCCCAGTGAATGATAGAAGTAGGGGCTTGACTGAGTTACTGGTATTGACAATAGGGTTATCTGAGTGGTGATCATTGGGAATAAGTCTTTCCAAGTGACGGGGATTGAGAATAAGGTTATAGGAGAGACTGACATAGAGTTGGGGCAACTGAGTGGCATTGAGAACAGTCTGATACAAGTGACTGGCCTTGAGAATGACATTGTCCAAGTGAACTACTGAAGGCTGGGGCTTATCCAAGTTATTGGAATTGAGAATAAGGTTGTCAGGTGACTGTAAGAGACCTGGGTCTTATACCAGTGACCGGCATTAAGAATATGTTTTTCTGAATAACTGTCTTTGAAAATAAGGTTGTGCACGTGATTGTAATTGAAAACCAGGTTGTCTGTGAGACTAGCAGAGAGTAGGGTTTTTTCCAAGTGACTGGCATTAAGAATAAGGTTGTGCAAGTGACTGGCTTAGAGACAGGACTTGTCCTCGTGACCTGCATTGAATATAAATTTGTCTAAGTGAAGGGCAGAGAGGGCTGAGGCTAATCCATGAGACTGACACAGAACAGAGTGTTCTGCCATTGATTGGCAAAGGGAATAGTGTTTTCCAAGTGAGTACTATTGAGGAAATTATTGTTCAAGTGACTTTCAAATTGCAGGATTTGTCCCAGTGACTGGCATTGAGAATAAGGTTGTGCAAGTGACTGTGAGAAAGTAGAGGCTTGTCCAAGTGACTGGCATTGAGAATGACATTGTACAAGTGAACTGTTGAGAGCTTGTCCACGTGACTGGAACTGAGAATTAGGTTGTCCTATTGACAGGGATTGAGAATTTGGTTGGTCAAGTGACTGTGAGAGAGGAGGAGCTTGTTCAAGTGACTGACATAGAGAATAAAGTTGTTTCAGTGACTTATAGAAAGTAGGAGCTTTTCCAAGTCGTTGCAATTGAGAATATGGTTATCCGAGTGATTATCATTGAGAATTAGGTTGTCCAAACAACAGGAATTCAAAATAAGTTTGGTTGAGGGACCATGAGTGAGCAGGCACATGTGACTGGTATTCACAATAAGGTTGTCCAAGTGAAAGGCATTGAGAATAAGTTTGTCCAAGAGACTGACATAGAGTATAGGTTTGTCAAACTGACTGGCATTGAGAATGATGTTGTCCACGTGAACTGGTGAGGGCAGGGGCTTGTCCAAGTTTTTGGAATTGAGAATAAGGTTGTCTAAGTGACTGTCAGAGACCAGGGTCTTATATCAGTGACAGGCATTGAAAATATGGTTGTCAAATTGTCCTGTACAATAAGGTTGTGCAATGACTACAATTGAGAACCAGGTTGTCCATGAGACTGGTGGAGACTTTAGACTTTTCCAAGTGACTGGCATTGAGAATAAAGTTGTGCAAGTGAATGGCTTAGAGACTGATCTTGTCCATGTGACCAGCACTGAATCTAAGTTTGTCCAAGTGAAAGGCAGAGGGCTGAATCTTATTAATGAGATTGGCACTGAGCAGGGTGTTCTACAATTGCCTGGCATGGAGAATAAGGTTTTCCAAGGGACTGCCATTGAGGAAAATATTGTATAAATGACTGTCAGAGTGGGGGGTCTTGTCTAAGAGACCGGCATTGAGAATAAGGTTGTCTGTGTGACTGGCATTGAGAATGACATTGTCCAAGTGAACTGTGGAGAGCAGCAGGTTGTCCACATCACTGCAACTGTGAATTAGGTTGTCCTATTGATAGGGATTAAGAATACAGTTGGTCAACTGACTGTGAGAGAGCAGGGGCATGCCCAAGTAACTGACCTTGAGAATAAGGTTGTTGAGCAAATGATAGAAGTTGGGGCTTGTCCAAGTGACTGGTATTGACAATATGGTTATCTGAGTGATGGTCATTGAGAATAAGGTTGTCCAAGTGACTAGAAGAGAGTAGGGTCTTCTCCAAAAGACTGGCTTTGAATATCATGCTGTCCGAATGGAAGTGAGAGATATGGGTTATATCCAAGGGACTTTCAGAAAGCAGGGTCTTGTCCAAATCACTGTCATTGAGAATAAGGTTATCCACAGGACTGGCATTGAGAATAAGGCTGTACAGTGACTGCAATTGAAAATAAGGTAGTTTTTTTCTAGTATACAATAGAGCTTATTTGCAAATTTCTGAAATAAAATTATTTAGAACTGAGAACTCTATTCTGAACCATTTCACATGTGAAAGGATAAAATTAAGGCTTTACATAGGCAAGGGATCAAAATGTTCAATATTCTTATGTCCTCTCTGCAAAATTATTCAAGGATATATCACAGTGAAATGAAAAATAAATCCAAGAAAGAGAATGACATGAAACATCTGGAATAGTAGTAAGATACACAACAAAAATCATGAAACTTATGATTGAATCTAAATAGCTATATGCAAGAACACTTCAGAGCAATTATTAATAAAAGAGTTCTTATATAGCATGGACATAATGTAAGATATAATAATAATCTCTACTTTATTATAGAAAACAAAAAAGAATTAAGTATAAGTTTGCTAAAAATATTTCCTTGTTCATGTTATGGGTTATAAATTTCAATTAATGCTTGATGTAATCTGTATAAATATACAAGTATTTTAACTAACAAATAGAAAAATTAAAATAAGATGTTGCTTCAATGAAAAATAAAGAAAATAAGGTAGTGAAGTTACTGGAATTGAGAATAAGATTGTTCTACTGAGAGGGATTGAGAATATGGTTGGTCAACTGACTATGAGAGAGCAGGGACATGGCCAAGTAACTGACCTTGAGAATAAAGTTGTCTGAGTGAATGATAGAGAGTAGGGCTTGTCCAAGTGACTGGTATAGACAATAGGGTTATCTGAGTGATGGTCATTGAGAATAAGGTTGCCCAAGTGACAGGGATTGAGAATAAATTTGGTCGAGTGACTGTGGGGGAGCAGGATCCTATCCATGTGCCTGGCATTGAGAATAAGGTTGTCCAAGTGACAGACATTGAGCATAAGGTTGTACAAGTGACTGTCAGAGAGCAGGAGCCTATCCAAGTCATTGGCATTTAAGATATGATTGTCCAACTGACTGGAATTGAGAATAAGGTTGTCCAATGATTGTCAGAGTTCCGGGTCTTGTGCAAGTGACTGGCATTGAAAATACAGTTACTAAGTGAATGAGAGAGAACAGGGGCTTGTCCAAGTCACTGGCATTTAGTATAAGGTTTCCAAGGGGCTGGTTTTGAGAATGAGGTTGTGCAAGTGACTGGAATTAAGAACCAGGTTGTCTGTGTGCCTTGTAGAAAGTAGGGTCTTTTCTAGGTGACTGGCATTGAGAATAAGTTTGGGCAAGAGAATGGCTGAGAGACGGGCCTGTCCACGTGATCTGCATTGAATTTACATTCGTCCAAGTGCAGGGCAGAGAGCTGAGGCTTGTCGCTGAGGCTGGCACAGAACAGGGTGTTCTGCAATTGACTATCATGGAGAATAAGGTTTTCCAAATGACTACCATTGAGGAAAATATTGTTCAAGGGACTGTCAGAGTGGAGTGTTTCTCTAAGTGATAGGCCTGGATAATACCATTCTCCAAGTGAGTGCCAGAGAGCAGGGTCTTGTCCATGTGACTGGCATAGAGAAGAAAGTTGTCCACGTGACTGCCATTGAGAATAAGGTTGTCATAGTCACTGCCAATGAAAATGAGGTTTTCCAAGTGACTCATTGAGAATAAGTTTGGTTGAGTGACTGTGAGAGAGCAGGTTCTTGTCCATGTGATTGTCAGAGAGCAGGGGCTTGTCCAAGTCACTGGCATTGATAATAATGTTGTCCAAGTGACTGTGAGAAAGCAGAGGCTTGTACAACTCACTGGCATGGAGAATATGCTTATCCAATATACAGGCATTGAGAGTAAGTTTGTCTGAGAGATTAACGGAGATTAGGGGCTTTTCCAAGTGACTGGCATTGAGAATGACGTTGTCCAAGTGAACTATTGAGAGCAGGGCCTTGTCCAAGTAACTGGAATTGAGAATAAAGTTGTCCAAGTGACTGTCAGAGAGCAGGGGCTTGTCCAAGTCACTGGCATTTAGTATATGTTTGTCCATGTGACAGGCATTGAGAATAAGGTTCTACAAGAGACTGACATAGAGTATGGGCTTGTCCATTTACTGGCATTGACAATGATCTGATACAAGTGACTGGCATTGAGAATTGACATTGGACAAGTGAACCGCTGAGAGCAGTGGCTTGTCTAAGTTATTGGAATTGAAAATAAGGTTGTCCTAGTGACTGTCGGAGACCAGGGTCTTTTACTAGTGACGGGCATTGAAAATATAATTGTCTGAGTGACTGTTTTTGAGAGTAAGGTTGTAGGAGAGACTGACAGGGAGTAAGAGATTATCCAATAGACTGGCATTGACAATGGACTATTATAAGGGACTGGCATTGAGAATGATGTTGTCCAAATGACTACCAGAGAGCAGGATCTTGTACATTTAACAGGCATTGAAAACAGGTTGTCCATATGACTGGCATTGAGAATAATGTTGTCCAAATGACTGTCAGAGAGCAGAGTCTTATACACTTTACTGCCTCTGAGAATAAGATTTTCCAAGTGATTGTCAGAGAGCAGGGGCTTGTCTATGTGACTGGCATTGAGAATAAAGTTGTCCTAGTGACTGTCAGAGAGCAGGGTCTTGTCCAAGTTACTGGCTTTGAAAAGCATTTCTCTAAGTGACTATCATTGAGTAAAGGGTTGTTCTAGACATTGGCTTTGACTATATGGTTTTCTAAGGTAATTTCAGAGAGCAGGGGCTTGGCTAAGAGACTGTCTTTGAGAATAAGGTTGTACAAGTGACTGTGAGAGAGCAGGGTCTTGTTCATGTGAGTAGAATTGAGAAGCATTTTCCAAGTCACTATCATTGAGAATAAGGTTGTCCAAGTGATTGTCAGAGAGCAGAGTCTTGTACAATTTACTGGCTCTGAGAATAAGATTTTCCACGTGATTGTCAGAGAGCAGGGGCTTGTCGATTGAGAATAAGGTTGTCTTAGTGATTGGAATTGAGAATAAGGTTGTCCAACTGACTCGTATTGAGAATAATGTTGTCAAAGTTACAGGCATTGTATAAGGTTGTCCAAATAACTGGCATTGAGAATAAAGTTGTCCATGTCACTGTCATGAGATGAAGATTGTCTGAGTGACTGCCATTGAGAAAAAGGTTGTCCACATGATGGTCTTTGAGAATAAGGTTGTCCACGTGACTATCAGAGGATAAGGTCTTATTCAAGTCACTGGCATTGATAATATGGTGTTCAAGAGATGGCATATGAATAAGGTTGTCCAAGCAACTGGCAGTGAATATACGGTTGTCCAACTAACTGTTATTCAGAATAACGTTGTCCAAGTAGCAGACATTGAGAATAAGGTTGTATCAGAGACTGATAGAGACTAGGAGCTTGTCCAACTTACTGCCATAGGGATCAGTCTGGTACAAATGATTGGCATTGGGAATGACATTGTCCCCGTGAACTGAGAGATCAGGGACTTGTCCAAGTGACTAGAACTGAGAATTAGGTTGTCCTAGTGTCACGGGTTGAGAATAAGGTTGGTCAAGTGACTGTGAGAGAGCAGGTGCTTGTCCAAGTAACTGATATTGAGAATAAAGTTGTCTGAGTGACTGAAAGTAGGAGCTTTTCCAAGTGACTTGAATTGAGAATCAGGTTATCCGAGTGATTGTCATTGAGAATAAGCTTTTCCAAGTGAGAGGGATTAAGAATAATTTGGTTGAGTGACTGTGAGAGAGCAGTCTTGACCGTGTGCCTGGCATTGAGAAGAAAGTTTTCCAAATGAGAGGCATTGAGAATAAGATTGTCCCCATGACTGTCAGAGAGCAGGAGGTATCCAACTGACTGGCATTGAGAATAACATTGTCCAACTGAAGTGATGAGAGTAAGGTCTTTCCCAATGACTGATATTGAGAATTAGGCTGTATATGTGATTGGCTAAGAGATGGGGCTTATCCACATGACCAGTATTAAAAATAAGTTTGTCCAAATGAAGGGTAGAGGGCTGAGGCATACCCATCAGACTGGAACAGAGCAGAGTGTTCTGCCTTTGACTGGCAGAGGGAATAATGTTTTCCAAGTGAATACTATTGAGGAAAATATTGTTAAAGTTACTATCAGAGTTTGCAGTGTTGTCCAAGTGACTACCATTGAGAATAAGGTTGTCTAAGTGACCGTGATAATGTAGAGGCTTGTACAAGTCACTGGCATTGAGAATATGGTTGTCTAATATTCTTGCGTTGAGAATACGTTTGTCTTAGAGACTGACAGAGAGTAGAGACTTGTCTAATTGACTGGCATTGAGAATGGTCTTGTCCAAGTGACTGGCATTGAGAATGACATTGTGCAAGTGAACTGTTGAGAGCAGGGGCTTGTCCACATGATTGGATCTGAGAATTAGGTTGTGCTATTGACAGGGATTGAGAATATGGCTGATCAAGTGACTGTGAGAGAGGAGGGGCTTGTTCACGTGATTGACATGGAGAATAAAGTTGTTTGACTCATAGGGGCTTTTCTAAGTGAATGGAATTGAGAATAAAGTTATCCGAGTGATTATCATTGAGAATAAGGTTGTCCAAGCAACAGGAATTGAAAATAAGTTTGATCGAGTGACTATGAGCGAGCAGGCCCTTGTCCTTGTGACTAGTATTCAGAACAAGATTGTCCAAGTGACTGTCAGAGAGCAAGTGCTTATCCTAGTCACTGTCATTGAGAACAAGGTTGTCCGAGTGACTATTAGAGAGCAGGAGCTTATGCATGTCACTGGCATTTAGTACATGGTTGTCCAAGTGACAGGCATTGAGAATAAGGTTGTACGAGAGACTGACAGAGTATGGGCTTGTCAATATGACTGGCATTGAGAAGCATTTCTCCAAGTGACTATCATTGAGAATAAATTGTCCAAGTGAATGTCAGAGAGCATATTTTTTTTCATGTAAGTAGCATGGAGAAGCAGTTTCTACAATGGACTATAATTTAGAATCAGGTTTTCAAAGTGGCATTTAGAATAAGGTTGTCCATGTCACTGGCATTGAAGCGAATGTTGTCCAAGTAACTGTCGGAGAGCAGTGTCTTGTCCATATAACTGGAATTTAGAATAAGGTTGTCCAAGTGACGTAGAGAGAGCAGGGCCTTGTCCAACTTGCTGGCATTGAGAATAAGGTTGTCCAAGTGGCTGTCAGAGAGCAGAGGCTTGTCCAAGTGACTGGCTTTGAGAATAAAGTTGTCCAATTAGTGGCATTGAGAGGAATGTTGTCCAATTAACTGCCATTGAGAAAAATCTTGTCCAAGTTACAGGCATTGAAAATAAGTTTGTCCTAGTGACTTTGAGAGAGAAAGGTGTTGTCTGTGTGACTGCAATTGAGAATATCATTTTCCAAGTCACTGGAATTGAGAATAAGGTTATGCAAGTTACAGGCATTGATAATAAGGTTGTCCAATTGACTGTGAGAGAGCAGGGGCTTGGCCAAGTGACTGTTTTTGAGAATAAGATTGTCCAAGAAGCCGATTCTGGTTTGGCTCAGTGGATACAGAGTTGGCCTGTGGACTGAGGGGGTCTCAGATTTGATTTTGGTCAAGGGCATGTCATGTACCTTGGTTGTGGGCACATCCCCAGTAGGGGGTGTGCAGGAGGCAGCTGATTGATATTTCTCTTTCATCGATGATTCTAACACTATGCCTCTCCCTTCCTCTATTTTTTAAATAAAAGATTATCCAAGAGACTGCCGTTGAGAACAAGATTGTCCAAGTGACTGGAATTGAGAATACGGTTGTCCTAGTGACTGTCAGAGAACAGATTTTTTCATGTGAGTGGCAGTGAGAAGCACTTTCTGCAAGTGACTATGATTGAGAATAATGTTGTCAAAGTGACTGGCATTGAGAATAAAGTTGTCCAAGTCAATGGAATTGAGAATAAGGTTGTCCAACTGACTGTCAGAGGTCAACGGTTTATACAAGTGATTTGCTTTGAGAAAGGGTTGTCCGAGTCTTATTGCCTTTAGTATATGGTTGTCCAAGTGACTGTCAGAGAGCAGGGGCTAGTTCGTGTGATTGGCACTGAGAATGAGGTTGTTCATATCACTGGCATTGAAAGAAAGGTTGTCCAAGTGACTGCCATTGAGAAAAGGATTGTCCTAATGAGTGGCATTGAGTATATAGTTATCCAAGTGACTGTCAGAGAGCAGGGATTTATCCAAGTGACTGACATTGGGAATAAGGTTTTTCATGTCACTTGCATTGAAAGGAAGGTTGTACAAGTGAATGCCATTGAAAAAAGGGTTGTCCTAATGAGTGGTATTGAGTATTTGGTTGTCCCAGTAACTGTCAGAGAACAGGGGCTTGTCCAGGTTATAGGCATTCAGAATATGTTTGTGCAAGTGACTGTGAGAGAACAGCAGACTGTACAACTTCCTGGCTTTGAGAATAAGGATGTTCTAGTGACTGGAATTGTGAAAAGGATTTTCCAAGTGACTTTCATTGAGAAAAATGTTGTCAAAGTGACTGGCATTGGAATAAGGATTTCCATGTCACTGGCATTGAAAGAAATTTTGTCCAAGTGACTAACATTAAGTATATGGTTGTCCAAGTTACTATCAGAGATCAGGGGCTTGTAAAAGTGACTGGCTTGAGAATAAGGTTAGCCTACTGACTGTCATTGAGAATAAGATTGTGAAAGTGTCTGTCACTGAGAACAAGGTTGTCCAAGTGATTGTGAGAGCAGGGTCTTGTTCTGATAACGGGCATTTTGAATAAGGTTGTTCATGTCACAGGCATTGAGAATAGCTTGTCTAAGTGACCGGCAATGGGAAAAAGGTTTTCTATTTCACTGGCATTAAAAGTAAGGTTGTCCAAATGATGGCCTTTGAGAAAAGGATTGTACACATGAGTGGCACTGAGTATATGGTTCTCCAAGTGACTATCAGAGAGCAGAGGCTTGTCGAAGTGACTGGCTCTGACAATAAGCTTGTCCAAATTACAGGCACTGAGACTAACGTTGTCCAAGTGAATGTGAGAGATCAAGGTCTTGTCCAAGTGACTGTAATTGAAAAAAAGGTTGTCACAGTGTCTATCATTGAAAATAAGGTTGTCCAAGTACTGGCATTTATAGGAGTGTTGTGAAGTGACGAGTATATCATTGACCAAGTGACGGTCTGAGAACAGATGATTTTCCAAGGGACTGGCTTTGAGAATAAGGTTGTCCAAGTTACAGGAATTGATAATAAGGTTGTCCAAGTAACTGTGAGATAGCAGGGGCATGGGCAACTAACTGTCTTTGAGAGTAAGTTTGTCCAAGAAACCAAAACTGTTGTTGGTTCAGTGGATAGAGAGTCGGCCTGTCGACTGAGGGGTCCCAGGTTTGATTCCAGTCAAGGGCATGTACCTTGGTTGTGGGCACATTCCCAGTAGGGGATATACAGAAGGCAGCTGAGGGATGAATCTCTCTCATCTATGTTTCTAACTCTCTATCCCTATCCCTTCCTCTCTGTAAAAAATCAATAAAAATGTATTTTTTTAAAAAAAGAAGATTGTCCAAGAGACTGCCATTGAGAACAAGATTGTCCTAGTGACTTGAATTGAGAATACGGTTGTCCTAGTGAGTGAGAGAGAACAGAGGCTTGTCCAAGTGACTGGCTCTGAGAATAAGCTTGTCCAAATTACAGGCATTAAGAATAAAGTTGTCCGAGTGACTGTGAGAGATTAGGGTCTTTTCCAAGTGATTGGCATTGAGAAGAAGTATGTCATTGAAAAGAAGGTTGTTAAATTGACTGGCATTGAGAATATGGTTCTTTAAGATACTGTCAAACACCAGGGGCATGTCCAAGTGACTGTCTTTCAGAATAAGGTTGTCCAACTGACAGGCATTGAGAATACGATTGTACAAGTGACTGTGAGAGCATGAGCTTGTCCAGATTACTGGCTTTGAGAAAAAGTTTGTCCAAGTGACTGTCAGTGACCAGAGTCTTTTCCATTCAACTGGCATTTAGAATAAGGATGTCCAAGTGACTGAAAGAGATCAGGGGCTTGTCCAAGTGACTATCATTGAGATTAAGGTTGTCAAAGTATCTCTCATTGAGAAAAAGGTTGTCCAAGTGACTGGCATTCGGGATAAGGTTGTCCTATTGACTGAGAGCAGGGGCTTGTCTAAATGACTGGCATTGACAATAAGGTTGTCTAAGTTCCTGGCATTTATAGGAGTGTTATGCAAGTGATGGCATTGAGAGTATCTTTGTCCAAGTGATAGTCTGAGAACAGGGGTTTTTCGAAGTGACTGGCTTTGAGAATAAGATTGTACAAGTTAGAGGCATTGAGAATAAGGTTGTCTAAGTGACTGTCAGAGAGCAGAGTTTTCCATGTGACTGGTATTGAGAAGCAGTTTCTGAAAGTGACTATCATTGAGAATAAGGTTGTCCAAGTTACTGTGTGAGATTGGCCAAGTGACTGTCTTTGGGAATAATATTGTCCAAATGATTGCCATTGAAAATAAGGTTGTCCATGTGACTGAAATTGAGAACAAGGTTGTCCTAGTGACTGTAAGAGAGCAGGGACTTGTCCATGTGACTGGCATTGAGAATAAGATTGTCCAAGTGACAGAGAGGGAGCAGGTTCTTGCCCATGTGACTGGCATTGAGAAATTTATCCAAGTCACTAAATTGAGAATAATGTTCTCCAAGTGACCGGCATTGAGAACGGTCTTGTCCAAGTGACTGGCTTTGAGAATAACATTCTCCAAGTTACTGGAAGGGAACAGTGTCTTCTCTAAAAGACTGACATTGAAAATCAGGTTGTCCCAATGGAGGTCAGAGATATAGGGTATATCCCTGTGACTGTCAGAAAGCAGGGCCTTTTCTAAGTCACTGTCTTTGGAATAAGGTTGTCCAAGTGACAGGCATTGAGAATAAGGTTGTCCAAGTCAATGACATTGAGTATAACATTTTTCAAGTGACTCTCAGAGAGTAGGTGCTTATCCAAGTGACTGGCATCGAGTATATTGTTGTCCAAGTGACTGGCATTGAGAATAACATTGTCCAAGTCAACTACTGAGAGTGGGGGCTTGTCCAAGTTACTGAATTTGAAAAAAAGGTTGTCCAAGTGCCTGTTAGAGACTGGGGTCCTGTACCAGTGATGGGCATTGAGAATAACGTTGTACAAGGTACTGTCTTTGAGAATAAGGTTATTCAAGTGACTGGCATTGAAAATAAGGTTGTTCCAAGTGAATGTGAGAGAGCAGGGGCATTCCCAAGTCACTGCTATTGAGAATATGGTTGTCCAATACACAGGCATTGAGAATAAGTTTGTCTGAGAGACTGACAGAGAGTAGGGACTTGTCCAAGTGACTGGAATTAAGAATGAATTTGTCTTATTGACAGGGATTGAGAAGACGGTTAGTCAAGTGACTGTGAGAGAGCAGGGGCTTGTCCAAGTAAATGGTATTGATAATAAAGTTGTCTGAGTGACTGATAGAGAGTAGGGGTTGTCCATGAGGTTGGCATTTAGAATAAGGTTGTCTGAGTGAATGATAGAAAGTAGGGACTTGTCCAAGTGACTGTCGTTGAGAAGAAGGTTGCGCAAGTGATTTAAATTGAGAACCAGGTTTTCCATGAGACTGGCAGAGAGTAGCGTAAGTCTTTTCCAAGTGACTGGCATTGAGCATAATTTGTGCAAGTAATGGGCTTAGAGTTGGGCCTTGTCCCTGTGACCAGCATTGAATATAAGTTTGTCCAAGTGAAGGGTGGTGGGCTCAGTCTTATCCTTGAGACAGGCACAGAGCAGGGTGTTCTGTAATTGACTGGCATAGGGAATAATGTTTTCCCAGTGACTGCCACTTAGGAAAATATTGTTCAAGTGACTGTCAGAGTGGAGGGTCTTGTCCAAGTGACTGTGAGAAACCTGGGACTTCTACAAGTCACTGGCATTGAGAATATGGTTTTGTAATATACAGGCATTGAGAATAAGTTTGCCTTAGAGACTGACAGAGAGTAGGGGCTTTGTCCAATGGCTGGCATTGAGAATGGTCTTATCCAAGTGATTGGCATTGAAAATGACATTGGACAAGTGAACTGTTGAGAGCAGAGGCTTGTCCAAGTAACTGACATTGAGAATTAAGTTGTCCAAGTGACTGATAGAGAGTAGGGGTTGTCCAAGAGTTTGGCATTTAGAATAAAGTTGTCTGAGGGACTTATAGAAAGTAAGGGCTTTTCTGAGTGATTGTCATTGAGAATAAAGTTGTTTAAGTGACAGGGATTGAGAATAAGTGGATCGAGTGACTGTGAGACAGCAGGGTCTTGTCAATGTGACTGACATTGAGAATAAGGTTGTCCAAGGGACTGTCAGAGAGTAGGGTCTTATATCAGTGACCAGTATTAACAATATGGTTGTCTGAGTGACAGTCTTTGAGAATAAACTTGTCCAAGTGACTGTTAGAGAGCAAGTGCTTGTCCTAGTCACTGTCATTGAAAACAAGGTTGTCTGAAGACAAGCATTGAGAATATAGTTGTCCAAGTGACTGTTAGAGCACAGGAGCTTATGCAAGTCACTGGCATTTAGTATCTGGTTGTAAAGTTACAGGCATTGAGAATAAGGTTGTACAAGAGACTGAGAGTGAGTAGGGGCTTGTCCAACTGATTGGCATTTTCCAAGGGAACTGCTGAGAGCAGGGGCTTGTTCATGTGAATGGAATTGAGAATAAGTTTGTCCAAGTGACTGTCAGAGAGCAGGAACTTGTCCTAGTCAGTGGCATTTAGCATATGGTTGTCCAAGTGACAGGCTTTGAGAATAAGGTTGTAGGAGAGACTGGCAGAGAGTAGGGGGTTGTCCAACACACTGGCATTGACAATGGTCTGGTACAAGTGACTGGCATTGAGAATAATGTTGTCCAAGTGACTGGCAGAGAGCAGGATCTTGTACAATTAACAGGCATTGAAAATATTGTTGTCCCAATGACTGGCATTGAGAATAAGGTTGTCCAAGTAATTCTCAAATATCAGGGCCTTATCCAAGGGACTGGAATTAAGAATAAGTTTGTCCAAGTGACTGGCATTATGAATAAGGTTGTCCAAGTTACAAGCATTGAGTATAAGGTTGTCCAAGTCACTGCCTTTGAGAATACAATTGGCTAAGTGACTATTAGAGAGCAGGATCTTGTCCATATCACTGGCATTGAGAATAAGATTATCCAAGTGACTGGCATTGATAAGTATCTCAAAAAAATTTACAAAGAGTACAGCCATATTCAAGTGACTACCTTTGAGAATATGATTGCCTAAGTGACAGGGATTGAGAATAACGTTGTCCAAGTTAGTGGCAGAGTGAACAAGGTTGTCCAAGTGACTGTCTTTGAGAATAACGTTATCCCAGTGGCAGTCATTGAGAATATGGTTGTCCAAGTGACTGTGAGAGAGCAGGGGCTTCTCCAAGTGACTGGCATTGAGAATGAGGTTGTACAAGTAATTGGAATTGAGAATAAGGAAGTCCAAGGGACTATCAGGGAGCAGGCTCTTGTCCATTGAGAATAAGGTTGTCCAAGTTACTGTGAGAACAGGTGCTTGTCCAGGTCACTGGCATTTAGGATATGGATGTCCAAGGGACTACCTCTGAGAACAAGGTTGTTCCTGGACAGGAATTGAGAATAAGTTTGTCCAAGTGACTGGTATTGAAACGAAGCTTGTCCAAGTGAAAGGCATTGAAAATACGGAAATACGGTTATGCAAGTGATTGTGAGAGAACAGGGGCTTGTCCAAGGCACTGGCATTGAGAATAAAATTGGTCAAGTGACTGACATTGGGAATAAGTTGTTCAAGTGACAGGAATCGAGAATATAGTTTTTGAAATGATTATCAGAGAGCAGAGGGTTATCCAACTGAGTGGCTTTGAGAATAATGTTGTCCAAGTGACAGTCATTGAGAATAAGGTTGTCCACTTGATTGGCAGTGATAATAAGGTTTCCAATAGATTGACCAAGTGTAAGGTCTAGTCCACGTGACTGGCATTGAGAATGACGTCATTCAAGTGAATTGCAGAGAGAAGGGTCTTGTCCAATAACTCACATGGAGAATAAGGCTGACCAAGTGTCTGGCAGAGAGCAGGATCTTGTACAATAATCAGGTATTGTGAACATGGTTGTTGAAGGGACTGGCATTGAGAATAAGTTTGTCCAAGTGACTGTGAGAGAGCACTAGATTGTCCAAGTCACTGGCCTTGAGAATAAATTGACCAGGTGACTGTTATTGAGAATAAAGCTGTCCCATGAACTGGCATTAAAAATAACATTGTCCAAGTGAATTGCAAAGTGCAGGGTTTTGTCCAAGTGCCCGGAATTCAGAATAAGGTTGTCCAAATGAATGGCATTGAGTATAAGATTGTTTCAGTGACTGTCAGAGACAAGGGTCTGTACAAGTGACTGGCATTGAGAATATGATTGTCTCAGTGTCTGTTTTTGAGAATAAGGTTGTTCAAGTGACTGTGAGAGAGAAGGGGATTGTCCATGTCACTGGCATTGAGAATAAGTCTGTCCAAGAGACTGGCATTGAGAATATGGTAGACCAAGTGACTAGGAGGGAGCAGGTGCTTGTACAAGTGACTGGAATTGAGAATAAGGTTGTCCAAGTGATTATCAGAGAGCAGGGACTTGTCCAAGTGACTGGCTTTGAGAATAAGATTGTCCAAGTGACTGGCTTTGAGAACAAGATTGTCCAAGTGACAGGCATTGAAAATAAGGTTGTCCAAGTGACAGGCATTGCGAATAAGGTAGTCCAAAGGACTATAAGAGAGCAAGGGCTTGTCCAAGTAAGTGGTTTGAGAATATGGTTGTCAGGTTGTCCAAGTGACTGGGCAAGTGCGGAGGCTTGTCCAAGAACTGTCTTATAAAATAAGATTGTCTATGTCACTGACATTGAGAAGAAGGTTGTTTAAGTAACTGGCATTGAGAAAAAGATTCTCTAAGTGACTGGAATTGATAATACCATTGTCCAAGTGACTGTCAGAGAGCAAGGTCTTGCACAAATTACTGGCATTGAGAATATGGTAGACCAAGTGACTAGGAGGGAGCAGGTGCTTGTACAAGTGACTGGAATTGAGAATAAGGTTGTCCAAGTGACTGTCAGAGAGCAGGGTCTTGTCTATGTGTCTGGCATTGACAAGCAGTTTCTCCAAGTGCTTCTTCTTGAGAATAAGATTTTCTATGTCACTGGCAATGAAAGGAAGGTTGTCCAAGGGAATGCAATTGAGAAAAGGGTTGTCCAAGTGAATGGCATTGAGTATATGGTTGTCCACGTGACTGTCAGAGAGCAGGATCTTGTCCGAGTTACAGGAATTGAGAATACAGTTGTCCTCTTCAATGGCTTTGAGAATAAGCTTGTCCAAGTTACAGGGATTGATATTATGGTTGTGCAAGTGACTGTGAGAGAGCAGTACCATGTCCCATTTACTGGGTTTGACTATAAGGTTTTTCAAGTGATTTCATTGAGAAAATATCTGTCTAAGTGTCAGACATTGAGAATAAGGTTGTCCAAGTCACTACCTGGAGAAGGATGTCTAAGTGACTGGAAATGGGAATATATTGTCCAATTGACTTAAGTAGAGCAGGGGCTTGTCTATGTGACTGGCATTGATAAGAGTGTTATCCCAGTGATGGGCATTGAGAATAAGATCATCCAAGTGACTGAGAGAGCAGGTGGTTGGCCAACTGACTTTCTTTGAGAATAAATTTGCCCAAGTGGCTATCAATGATAATAAGCTTGTCAAAGATACTGTTATTGTGAATAAGGTTGTCCATGTCCCTGGCATTGAAAGGAAAGTTCTCCAAGTTGCTGGCATTGAGAATAAGGTTTTCCAAGTTACTGTCAGAGATAAAGGGCTTGTACAAGTGACTGGCTTTGAGAATAAGGTTGGCCACATGACTGTGAGATAGTAGGGTCTTGCCCCAGAGACAGGCATTGAGTATAAGGTTTCCCAAGTGACTGGCTCTGCGAATAAGCTTGTCCAAATTATGGGCCTTGACAATAACACTGTCCAAGTGACTATGAAATATCAGGTTCTTTTCCTGGTGACTGGCATTGAGAAGAAGTTTGTCAAACTAACTGGCATTGAGAATATAATTGTCCAAGATATTGACAGAAAGCAGGGGCTTGTCCAAGTAACTGGCTTTGATAATATGGTAGTACAAGTTGCAGCACTGAGAATAAGGTAGTCCAAGCGACTGTGAGAGAGCAAAAGCTTTTCTAAGTGACTGTCTTTGAGAATTAAGTTGTCCAACTGACAGGCATTGAGAACATGGTTGTGCAAGTCCAAGTTACTGGCTTTGATAATATGGTAGTACAAGTTGCAGCACTGAGAATAAGGTAGTCCAGGCGACTGTGAAAGAGCAAGGGCTTGTCCAAGTGACTGGCTTTGAGGATAAGGTTGTCCAAGTGACTCTTGGAGAGTAGGGTCTTGTCCATGTGAGTGGCATTTAGAATAAGGATTTCCAAGTCACCGGAATTGAGAATAAGGTTATCCAAGTGATGGGCATTGAGAATAAGGTTTTCCATGTCATTGTTATTGAAAGGAAAGTTGTCCAAGTGACTACCATTGGAAAAAGGGTTGTCCAAGTGATTGGAATTGAGTATATGGTTTTCCAAGTGACAGTGAGAGAGCATGGGCTGGTCCAAGTGACTGGCTTTGAGAATAAAGTTATAGAAGTGACTTTGAGAGAGTAAGGGCTTGTCCATGTTACAGGCATTGAGAATAAGGTTTTCCACGTAACTGGCTTTGAGAATAAGATTGTTTAAGGTATAGGCATTGAGAATATGGTTGTGCAAGTGGCTGTGAGAGGGCAGTGGCCTGTGTCAGATATTCACTTTGAGAGTAAAGTTGTTCAAGTGACAGTCACTGAGAATAAGGTTGTTCAAGTGACTGCCATTGAGAAAAGGATTGCCCAAGTGATGGGCATTGAGTTGTCCATGTGACAGAGTAAGACCAGGGGATTATCTATTTGACTAGTATTGACAGTAAGGTTGTCCAAGTGACTGGCATTGAGAATATCATTGTTCAAGTGACTGTCTGAGAACAGGGGCTTTTCCTAGTTATTGAGTTTGAGAATAAGCTTGTTCAAGTTATGAGTATTGAGAATAAGGTTGTCCAAGTGACTGTGAGAGAGCAGGGACTTGGCCAAGTGACTGCTTTGAGAATAACTTTGTCCAAGTGGCTATCATTGAAAATAAGGTTATCATAGAGACTGTCATTGTGAGTAAGATTGTTCATGTCACTAGCATGGAAAGAAAGTTTGTACAAGTGACTGTCATTAAGTATATGGTTGTCAAAGTTACTGTCAGAGATCAAGGGCTTATACAAGTAACTGGCATTAGAATAAGTTGTCCAAGTCACTCGCATTGAGAATAAGCTTGTCTAATTGCCTGGCATTGAGAATATGGTAGTCCAAGTGACTGTCTCTGAGAATAATATTGTCCCAATTATAGGTATTGACAATAACATAGTAAAAGTGACTGTGAGACCATGGGGTCTTGTCCAAGTGACTAGCATTGAGAACGTTGTCCATGTGACTGTCCAAAGTGACTGGCATTGAGAATATGGCTCTCCAACTTCTGTCTGAGAGCAGAGTCTTGTCCAGGCTTTGATAATATGCTAGTAAAGTTCCAGCATTGAAAATAATGTAGTCCCAGTGACAGTGAGAAAGCAAGAGCTTGTTCAACTTACAGGCATTGAGAATATCGTTGTGCAAGTGACTGTGATAACATGGACTTGTCTAAGTTATGGGCTTTGAGAATAAGTTTGTCCAAGTAACTGTCAGAGAGCAGGGTCTTGTCCATGTGATTGGCATATAGAATAATGATACCCAACTGACAGACAGAGATCAGGGGCTTGTCCAAGTTACTGCTATTGCGAATAAGGTTTTGCAACTGACTGTCATTGAGAATAAGGTTGTCAAAGTGCATGGCATTGGAATAAAATTATCCATGTCACTGGAATTTAAAGAAAATTTGTCCAAGTGACTGGCATTGAGTATATGGTTGTCCAAGTGACTGTCAGAGAGCAGGTATTTTCCATGGGCATAGCAATGAGAGTATGGTTGTACAAGTAACTGAAAGAGAGCATGGTCTTGTCCATGTGACAGGCATTGAGAATAAGGTTGTCTAAGTGACAGGCATTGAGAATAAGGTTGTCCAAGTCACTTCGAGACAGCATGGCCTTGTCCAAGTGATTGGCATTGAGAATAACCTTGTCCAAGTGACTGGAATTGAGAATAAGGTTGTCCTAGTGACTGTCAGAGAGAAGGGTCTTGTCCAAGTTACTGGCTTTGAAAAGCATTTCTCTAAGTGACTATCATTGAGTAAAGGGTTGTCCTAGTCATTGGTTTTGACTATATAGTTTTCTAAGGTAATTTCAGAGAGCATGGGATTGGCCAAGTGACTGTCTTTGAGAATAAGATTGTCCAAGTGACTGTGAGAGAGCAGGGTCTTGTTCATGTGAGTAGCATTGAGAAGCATTTTCCAAGGGACTATCATTGAAAATAAGGTTGTCCAAGTGATTGTCAGAGAGCAGGGTCTTGTCCATGTGACTAGCATTGAGAATATGGTTTTCCTTGTCACTGGCAATGAAAGGAAGGTTATCCAATGACTACCACTGAGAAAAGGGTTGTCCAAGTCATTGGCTTTGAGTACATGGCTGTCCAAGTGACTGTGAGAGAACAGGGGCTTGTCCAAGTTACTGGGTTTGAGAATAAGGTTGTCCAAGTGATGGAGTGAGAGAAGGGACTTGTTTAAGTGACTGGCATTATCAATAAGGTTGTCCAGGTGACTTACATTGATACGAGTGTTGTCCAAGTGACTGTCAGAGAACAAGAGCATTTCTAAGTGACTGAATTTGAGTATAAGTTTCTCCAAGTTACAGGCATTGAGAATAAGGTTGTCCAAAGGTTTGTGAGACAGCAGGATCTTGTCCAAGGGACTGGCATTGAGAATAAGGTTCGTCTAGTGACTGTCAAAGAGCAGGTCTTTTCCATGTGAGTGGCTATGAGAGGACGGTTGTCCAAGTGACTGAGTGAGAGCAGGGTTTTGTCCATGGAACTAGCATTGAGACTAAGGTTGTCCAAGTCACTGGCATTGAGAAAAGGGTTTTCCAAGAGATTGGCATTGGGTATATGGTTGTCCAAGTGACTGTCAGAGAGCAAGGACTTGTTCAAGTTACAGGCACTGAGAATAATGTTGTCCTCTTGAATGGCTTTGAGTATATGGCTGTCCAAGTGCCTGTCAGAGAGTAGGTGCTTATCCAAGTGACCAGCATTGAGAATGAAGTTGTCCAAGTGAATTGCTGAGAGAAGGTGCTTGTCCAAGTTATTGGAATTGAGAATAAGGTTGTCCAAGTGACTATTAGAGACCAGGGTCTTGTACCAGTGACGGGTATTGAGGTTATGGTTGTCCAAGTGCCAAGTATTGAGAATGATGTTGTCCTAGTGAATTGCTGAGGGCCAGAGCTTGTTCAAGTTATTGGAGTTGAAAATAAGGTTTTCTAAGAGACTGTAAGAGAGCAGGGCCTTGTCTGAGTGACTGTCTTTGAGATTAAGATTGTATGAAATACTGAGAGGGAGTAGGGGATGGTCCAACTGACTGGCTTTGAGAATGGTCTGGTACAAGTGATGGCCATTGAGAATAACATTGTCCAAGTGAATTGATGAGAGCCAGGGCTTGTTCAAGTTATTGGAGTTGAGAATAAGATTGTCCAAGTGACTGTCAGAGAGCAGAGTCTTGTCCCAGTGATTGGCATTGACAATAAAGTTGTGCAGGTGACTGTCTGAGAGTTGGGGCTAGTCTAGGTGACCAGCATTGAGAATAAGTTTGTCCAAGTGAAGGGCAGAAGGCTGAGACTAATCCATAAAGACTAGCAGAGAGCAGGTGTTCTGCAATTATCTGGCATAGAGAATAAGTTTGTCCAAGTGACTGGAATTTAGAATAAGTTTGTCCAATGATTGTAAGAGATAAGAGTCTTATTCAAATAACAGGAATGAAAATACGGTTATCCAAGTGACTGTGAGAGAGCAGTTTTTTTTAAACTCACTGGCATTGAGAAGGAGGTTGTCCAAGTGACTGTCACTGAGAATAAGGTTGTCAAAGTGACTGTAATTGAGAATAGGGTACTGAAAGTCACTCTCAAGGAGCTGAGACTTATTCAAGTGACTTTCTTTGAGAATATAGTTGTCCAAGTAACAGGCCTTGAGAATAAGGTTGTCCAAATGACTGTGAGAGAGCAGGGGCTTGTACAAGTTATGGCATTTAAAATAAGGTTTTCCAAGTGCATGGCATTGAGAATAAGGTTATACAAATGACTGACATTGACAATATTGTTTTCCAAATGATTATCAGACAGCAGGGGCTTGTCCAAGTCACTGGCATTGAGAATAATGTTTTCCAGGTGACTGTCAGATAGCAGGTGGTTGTCCAAGTGACTGGCATTGAGAATAAGGTTATCCAAATGACTGAGAACAGTGTATTATCCTAGAGAATGGCATAGAGAAGAGTCTTTTCCAAGTGACTGGCATTGAGTATAAGGTTGACCGCTTACAGGCACTAAGAATAAGGTGTCTAAGCAACTGTGGGAGAGAAGGAGCTTGTCTAAGTGACTGTCTTTCAGAATAAGGTTGTCCAAATGACAGGCATTGAGAATGTGGTTGTGCAAGTGATTGTGAAAGAGCAGGGGCTTTTCCAAGAGACTGGCATTAAAAATAAGGTTGTCCAAGAGACTGGAATTGAAAATAAGGTTGTCCAATGACGTACAGAGATCTGGGTCTTGTGCAAGTGACTGGCATTGAAAATACGGTTACCTAAGTGACTGTGAGAGAACAGTGGCTTGTCCACATCACTGGCATTGAGTATTAGGTTGTCCAAAGGCCTGGCATTGAGAATAAGTTTGTGCAAGTGATTGTCTTTGAGAATAAGGTTGTCCGTGAGACTGGCAGAGAGTAGAGTATTTTCCAAGTGATTGGCATTAAGAATAATATTTTGAAAGTGACTACTGCGAAATGGGACTTGACCACGAGACCAGCATTGAATATAAGTTTATCCAAGTGAAGGGCAGAAGGCTGAGGCTTATCTATGAGACTGCCACAGAGCAGGGTGTTCTACAGTTGACTGGCCTGGAGAATAATGTTTTCCAAGTGACTATGATTGAGGACAATATTATTCAAGGCACTGTCAGAGTGGAGGGTCTTGTCCCAGTGACAGGCATTGGGAATAATGTCCAAGTGACTGTGAGAGAGCAGGGGCTTGTCCAAGAGACTTAAATTGAGAGTAAAGTTGTCCAAATGAGTGTCAGAGAGCGGGGTCTTGTCAGAGTGATGGGCATGGAGAAGATGGTTGTCCAAGTGACTGGCATTGAGAAAATGTTTCTCTACCTGACGGGTGTTGATAATACTGCTATCCAAGTGATTTTCAGAGAGAAGGATCTTGTACAACTGACTGGCATTGAGTATATTGTTGTCCAAGGTACTGCCATTGAAAATAAGGTTGTGAAGATACTGAAATTGAGAATAAGTTTGTCCTATTGACAGGGATTGAGAATACGGTTGGTCAACTGACTGTGAGAGAGTAGGGGCTTGTCCAAGTAACTGACCTTGAGAATAAAGTTTTCTGAGTGAATGATAGAGAGTAGGGGCTTGTCGGAGTGACTGGTATTGACAATAGGATTATCTGAGTGATGGTCATTGAAAATAAGGTGTCCAAGTGACACGCATTGAGAATAAGGTTGTATGAGAGTCTGACATAAAGTAAGGGCTTATCCAACTGTCTGGCATTGAGAAAGGTCTGACACAAGTGACTGGCAATGAGAATGACATTGGCCAAGTGAACTGTTGAGTGCAGAGTCTTGTCCAAGTTACTGGAATTGAGAATAAGGTTTTCCAAGTGATTGTCATAGGTCAGGGTCTTGTACCATTGACGGGCATTGAGAATATGGTTTTCTGAGTGACTATCTTTGAGAATAAGGTTGTGCAATGGACTGGAATTGAGAACCAGGTTGTCCGTGAGACTGACAGAGAGTAGGGGGTTGTCCAATGCACTGGAATTGACAATAATCTGGTAGAAGTGACTGGCATTGAGAAAGACATTCTCCAAGTGATTGGCAGAGAGCAGGATCTTGTTCACATCACTGACGTTGAGAATAAGATTTTTCTAAGTGACTGGCATTGATAATAAGGATCTCTAAGAAACTGACAAAGAGTAGGGGCTTATCCAAGTGACTATGTTTGAGAATAAGATTGCCTAAGTGACAGGCATTGAGAATAACGTTCAAGTGAGTGGCAAAGTGAATAGGGTTGTCCAAATGACTGTCTTTGAGAATAACGTTATCCCAGTGGCAGACATTGAGAATATGGTTGTCCATGTGACTGTGAGAGAACAGGGGCTTGCTTAAGTGACTGTCTTTCAGAATAAGGTTGTCCTCGTGAATGGCTTTGAGAATAAAGTTATGCAAGTCATTAGCTGTGAGTACATGGCTATTAAAGTGACTGTCAGAGATCAAGAGGTTGTCAAAGTGACTGTCTTTGAGAAGAAGGTTGTCCAAGTGACAGACGTTGAGAATAAGGTTGTCCAACGACAGGCATTGAGAATATGATTGTGCAAGTGACTGTGAGAGAGCATGGGCTTGTCCAGGTTAATGGATTTGAGAATAAGGTTGTTCAAGTGACTGTCAGAGAGCAGGGTCTTGTCCATGTGACTGGCATTGAGAAGCAGTTTCTCCAAGTGACCATCATTGAGAATAAGGTTATCAAAGTGACTGGCATTGAGAAAAGGGTTGTTCATGTCATTCTTTTTGAGTATATGGTTATCCAAGTGACTATCAGAGACCAGTGGCTTATCCAAGATACTGGAATTGAGAATAACGTTGTCCATGCGACTTTCCTTGAGAATAAGATTGTCCAAGTTACAGGCATTGAGAATACGGTTGTAAGAGAGCAGAAGCCTGTACAAGTTACTGACTCTGAGAATAAGGATGTTCAAGTGACTGTCATTGAGAATAATGTTGTTCAAGTAACTGCCATTGTGAAAAAGGTTGTCCAAGATACAGGCATTGAGAATAAGTTTGTCCCAATCACTGTCAAAGAGCAGGTTATTGTCCATGTGACTGGCATTGAGAATACGGTTCTCCAAGTCACTGGCATTGAGAGTAGGGTTGTCCAAGTGACTGGCATTGAGAATAAGGTATTCCATTTCACTGGCATTGAAAGGCAGGTTGTCCAAGTGACTGCCATTGAAAAAAGTGTTGTCTAAGCGACTGGCATTGGAATAAGATTGGCTATGTCACTGGCATTGAAAGAGAGTTTGTCCAAGTGACTGGCATTTGGTATATAGTTTTCTAAGTTACTGTCAGAGATCAGGGGCATGTACAAGTCACGGATTTGAAAATAAGGTTGGCCAAGTGACTGTGAGATAGTAGGGACTTGACTAAGAGACGGGCATTGAGAATAAGCTTGTCCAAGTCACTGGTATTGAGAATAAGCTTATCTGATTGACTATCATTGAGAATATGGTTGTCCAAGTGACTGTCAGAAAGCAGAGACTTGTCCAAGTGACTGGCTCTGAGAATAAGCTTGTCCAAATTACAGGCATTGACAATAATGTGGTCCAAGTGACTGTGAGAGATCAGGGTCTTGTGCAAGTGACTGGAATTGAAAAGAAGGTTGTCCAACTGACTGCCATTGAGAATATTGTTCTACAAGATACTGTCAGAGATCTGTGGCTTATCTAGGTGACAGGCTTTGAGAATAAGGTAGTGTAAGTGACTGAGTGAAAGCAGGGGCTTGTCTCAGGCACTTGCTTTGGCAATAAGGTCACCCCAATGGCTAGTATTGCTAAGAGTGTTGTCCAAGTGACTATCTGAGAACGGGATTTTCCAAGTGACTGGGTTTGAGAATAAGGTTGTTTATGTTACAGGCATAGAGAATAAGGTTGTTCAAGTGAGAGAGCAAGGCTTGGCCAAGTAACTGTCTTTGACAATAATATTGTCCAAATGACTGCCCTTGAGGATGAGGTTGTGCAAGTACTGGAATTGAGAATAAGGTTGTCCTAGTGACTGTCAGAGAGCAGGTCATTTGCATGTGACTGGCAATGAGAGTAAGGTTGTCCAAGTGACTGAGAAAGAGCAAGATCTTGTCCATGTGACTGGGATTGAGAAGCAGTTTCTCCAAGTGAACATAATTGAGAATAAGGTTGTCCAAGTGTCTGGCATTGAGTAAAAGTACGTCCACGTCAGTGGCTTTGAGTACATGGTTGTCTAAGTGACTATCAGAGACTAGAGGCTTGTCCAAGATTCAGTAATTGAGAATAAGCTTGTCCATGTGACTTGCCTTGAGAATAAGGTTGTCGAAGTTACAGGCATTGAGAATATGGTTGTGCAAGTGAATGTAAGAGAACAGAAGCCTTACAAGTCACTGGCTTTGAGAATAAGGATGTTGAAGTGACTGGCATTAGAATAAGGTTATCCATACCAATGGTATTTGGAAGAAAGTTTGTCCAAGTGAGTGGCATTGAGAATATTGTTGTTCAGCTGAGTGTCAGAGAGCAAGGACTTGTACAAGTGAGTGGAGTTGAGAATAAAATTGTGCAAGTCACTGTCAGAGAGCAGGATAGTGTTCAAGTGATTGGCATTGGGAATAAGGTTGTGCATGTGACTGTCATTGAGAATATGGTTGTCCAAGTGACTGTCAGAGAGCAGGGGCTTGTCCATGTGACTATAATTGAGAATAAGGTTGTCAAAGTGACTGAGAGACAGTAGGGGAATTTCCAAGTGTCTGGCTTTGAGAATAAGGTTGTCCAAATGACTGTGAGAGAGCAGGGTCTTTTCCAAGTAACTGGCATTGAGAATCTGGTTGTCCAAGTGACAATCAAAGAGGAGGGTTTTTCCCAAGTGACTTGCTTTGAGAATAAGATAGTACCATTTACAGCATTGAGAATAATGTATTCCTAGTGATTGTCAGATCAGGGGTTAGTTCAAGTCACTGGCATTGAGAATAAGGTTGTCTAAGTGACAGAGAGAGTACGTGCTTATCCAAGTGAATGCAATTGAGAATAAGGTTGTCCATGTGACTCTGAGAAAACATGGTCTTATCAAAATGACTGACATTGAGAATAAAGTTTTCCAAGTGACTGTCAGAGAGCAGGTGGTTGTCCAAGTGACTGCATTGAAAATAACGTTATCCAAATGACTGAGAGAGAACAGTGCATTGTCCAAGTGAATGGCATAGAGACGAATCTTGTTCAAGTGACTTGGATTGAGAATGATATTGTCCAAGTGATTGGAAGAGAGCAGGGTCTTTTCCAAGTGACTGGTGGTGTGTATAAGGTTGATCACTTACAGGCATTGAGGATAAGCTTGTACAAGCAACTGTGAGAGAGCAGGAGCTTGTACAAGTGACTGTCTTTGAGAATAAGGTTGTGCAAGTGACTGGCATTAAGAATGGTCTTGCCCAAGTGATTGGCTTTGAGAATAGTATTCCCCAAGTGACTGTAAGGAGAGCAGGGTCTTCTCCAAAAGACTAACATTGAATATTAGGTTGTCTGAATGGAACTCAGAGATATGGGGTATATCCAAGTGACCTTCAGAAAAAGGGTCTTTTCCCAGTCACTTTCATTGAGAATAACGTTGTCCAAGTGACAGGCATTGAGAATATGGTTGTCCAAGTGACTGTGAGACAGTAGGGTGTTGCCCAAGTCACTGGCATTGAGTATAAGGTTTTCCAACTGACTGTCAGAGAGTAGGTGCTTGTCCAAGTGACTGGAATTGAGAATGACATTATCCAAGTGAATTGCTGAGAGCAGGGGCTTGTCCAAGTTATTAGAATTGAGAATAAGGTTGTCCAAGTGACTGTTAGTGACCAGCGTCTTGTACCAGTGACTGGCATTGAGAATATGCTTGTCTGAGTGACTGTCATTGAGAATAAGGTTGTCCAAGTGACTTTCACTGAGAATAAGGTTGTATGAAAGACTGACAGAGTAGGGGCTTGTCTAATTGACTGGCATTGAGAACAGTCTGGTACAAGTGACTGGCATTGAGGATGACATTGCCCAAGTGAACTACTGAGAGAAGTGGCTTGTCCAAATTATTAGAATTGAGAATAAGGTTGTCCAAGTGACTGTGAGAGAGCAGGGGTTTTTCCAATTGACTTAAATTGAGAGAAAAGTTGTCCAAATGAGTGTCATAGAACCGGGTCTTGTCCAAGTGATTGACATGGAGAAGAAGGTTGTCTAAATGACTGTCATTGAAAATAACGTTATGAAGTGACTGCCATTGACAATGAGGTTATCCAATTGGCTGTCATTGAGAATTAGGTTGTCAAAGTGACAGGCATTGAGATGAAGTTTGTGCAAGTGACTGGGATTGAGAATAAAGTTGTCCAAATGAGTGGCAGAGTGAATAGGCTTGTCCAAGTAACTGGCTTTGAGAATAAGTTTGTGCAAGTGACTGGCTGAGATTCAGGGTTGTCCACATGACCAGCATTGAAAATAAGTTTGTCCAAGTGAAGGGCAGAAATATGAGGCTTTTTCCATGAGACTGGCACAGAACAGGGTGTTCTTCAATTGAGTGGCATGGAGAATAAGGTTTTCCATTGAGGATAATATTGTTCAAGCGACTGTCAGGGTGGAGGGTCTTGTCCAAGTGAATGGCATTGGGAATAATGTTGTCCCAGTTTCTGTGAGAGAGCAGGGGCTTGTCCAAGTGACTTAAATTGAGAGTAAAGTTGTCCAAATTAGTTTCAGAGAGCAGGGTCTTGTCTGAGTGACTGGCATGGGGAAGAAGCTTGTCCAAGTGACTGGCATTGAGAATGACATTGTCTAGGTGAACTGCTGTGAGCAGCAGCTTGTCCAAGTTATAGAAATTGATAATAAGGTTGTCCAAGTGACCGTCAGAGACCAGGGTCTTATATCAGTGACCGGCATGGTATGATTGTCTGAGTGACTGTCTTTGAGAATAAGTTTGTGCAAGTGATTAGAATTGAGATCCAGCTTGTCCATAAGCCTGGAAGGGAGTAGGGTCTTTTCCAAGTGACTGGCATTCAGAATAAGGTAGTGCAAGTGACTGGCATTGTAAATAAGGTTGTCCAAATGTCTGTCATAGATCAGGGCCTTGTACAATTGACCAGAATTGATAATATGGTTGTCTGACTGACTGTCTTGGAGAATAAAGTTGTCCACGTGACTGAGAGAACAGAAGTTTGTCCAAGTGACCTGAATTGAGAATGAGCTTGTCCAATACAGAGGCATTGAGAATCAATTTGCCTTAGAGACTGGCACAGAGTAGAGGCTTGTCCAAGTGACTGGAACTGAGAATTAGGTTGTCCTAAAAACAGGGATTGAGAATATGGTTGGTCAAGTGACTATGAGAAAAGAGGGGCTTGTTCAAGTGACTGACAAGGAGAATAAAGTTGTTTGAGCGACTGATAGAGAGTAGGGGTTGTCTAAGAGATTGATATTTAGAATAAAGTTGTCTAAGAACTTATAGAATGTAGGGGCTTTTCCAACTGAATGGCATTGATAATAAAGTTGTCCGAATAACTGACTTTGAGAATAAGGTTGTCTAGTGACTTTAAGAGAGCAGGTGCTTGTCCAAGTCACTGGAATTGAGATTAAGGCTGTCCAAGTGACTGTGGAGAAAACAGGGGCTTGTACAAGTCAGTGGCAATGAAAATATGGTTGTCCAATGTACAGTCATTGAGAGTGTTTGTCTGAGAGACTGACTGAGAGCAGGGGCTTGTCTACGTGACTGGAACTGAGAATTAGGTTGTCCTATTGACATGGATTAAGAATATGTTTGGGCAATTGACTGAGACAGAGAAGGGACTTGTCCAAGTAATAAACATTGAGAATAAAGTTATCTGAGTGACTGTTACAAAGTAGGGGCTTTTCCAAGTGACTGGAATTGAGAATATGGTTGATGGAATGATTGTCATTGAGAATAAGGTTGTCCAAGTGACAGGGATTGAGAATTAGGTTGGTCGAGTCACTATGAGAGAGCAGAGTCTGGTCCATGTAACTGGCATTGAGAATAAGGTTTTCTAAATGACTAAAATGGAGAAGATGCTTGTCCAAATCACTGGCATTGACAATAATGTTGTCCAAGTGAATATGAGAAAGCAGGGACTTGTATAACTCACTGACATTGAGAATATCCTTGTTCAATATACAGGCATTGAGAATAAGTTTGTCTGAGAGACTGACAGAGATTAGGGGCTTTTCCAAGTGACTGATATTCAGAATGGTCTTGTACAACTGACTGGCATTGAGAATGACGTTTTCCAAGTAAACTGTTGAGAGCAGGGGCTTATTGAAATTGAGAATAAGGTTGTCCAAGTAGCTGTCAGAGACCAGGGTTTTGTATCAGTGACAGGCCTTGAAAATATGGTTGTTCGATTAATTGTCTTTGAGAATAAGGTTAAGCAAGTGACTGGAGTTGAGAACCAGGTTGTCCATGAGACTAGTGGAGACTAGAGTCTTTTCCAAGTGACAGGCATTAAGAATAACGTTGTGCAAGTGACTGGCTGAGAGACAGAACTTGTCCACATGACCACCATTGAGAATAAGTTTGTGCAAGTGAAGCTCAGAGGTCTGAGGCTTATCTATGGGACTGGCACAGAGCAGGGTGTTCTACAATTGTCTGGCATAAAGAATATGGTTTTCCAAGTGACTGCCATTGAGGACAATATTGTATAACTGCCAGAGTGCGGGGTATTGCCCAGGTGACAGGCATTGAGCATCAGGCTGTCCAAATGACTATGAGATAGCAAGGGTTTGTTCAAGTCACTGGCATTGAGAATAGAGTTGTCAAAGAGACCGGCATAGAAAATAAGGTTGTCCAAGTGACTGGATTGAGAATGAGGTTGTCCATTACTATCAGATATCAGGGTCCTGTCCAAGTGACAGGCAATGAGAATAAGGTTTCCAAGTGATAGTGAGAGACCATGGGCTCATTCAAGTCACTGGCATTGAGAAGAAGGTTGTGCAAATGACTGGCTAAGAGACGGGGCTTGTCCACATGAGGAGCATTGAGATTAAGTTCCTGAAAGTGAAGGGCAGAAGGCTGAGGTTACCATGAGACTGGCACAGAGCAGGGTGTTCTGCAATGGACTGGCATGGAGAATAAGGTTTTCAAAGTGACTACCATTGAGGACAATATTGTACAAGAGACTATCAGAGTGAAGGGTCTTGCCAAAGTGACTAGCATTGAGAATAAGATTATCCAAGTGACTGAAATTTAGAACTCGTTTGTCCAATGAATGTCTTCTTCACATGACTGGCATTGAAAATTTGGTTATCCAAGTCACTGTGAGAGAGCAGGGTCTTGTCTAAGTCATTGGCGTTGAGATTAAGATTTTACAAGTGACTAGCATTGAGAATATGGTTTTCCAAATGATTGTGAGAGAGCAGGGGCTTGTCTAACTAACAATACCTAGTTACTGCCATTGAGAGTAAGGTTGACCATGTTACAGGCATTGAGAATAAACTTTCCAAAGGACAGCTATTGAGAATAAGCTTGTATGAAAGATTGACAGAGTAGGGGCTTGCCCAAGTGGCTTTCATTGAGAATAAGGTTGTGAAATGACTGTCATTGAGAATAAGGTTGTCCATGTGGCTTTCATTGAGAATAAGGTTGTCAAAGTGACTGGCATTGGAATTAGGTTGTCCATGTCACTGGCATTGAAAGAAACTTTGTCCAAGTGACTGGCATTGAGAAGAAGGTTGTCCAAGTTATTGTCAGAGATCAAGGGCTTGTATTAGTGACTTGGCTTTAAGAATAAGGTTGGCCAAGTGACTGTCAGTTAGCAGGGTTTGACCAAGAGATAGGCATTGAGAATAAGGTTGTCCAAGTCACTAACAGTGAGAAAAAGCTTGTCCAATTGACTGGCAATGAGAATAAGATTGTGCCAGAGACTGGCATTGAGACTATGATTTTCCAAATGGCTGTCAGAGAATACAGGCTTGTCCAAGTGACTGGCTCTGAGAATAACTTGTCCAAATTACAGGCATTGAGATAACATTGACCAAGTGACTGTGAGAGATCAGGGTCCTATCCAAGTGATTGGAATTGAGAAGAAGGTTGTCAAACTGACTGGCATTGAGAATATGATTCTCCAAGAAACTGTCAGAGAGCAGGGGCTTGTCCAAGTGGCAGGCTTTGAGAATATGGTAGTGCAAGTTCCAGTATTGAGAATAAGGTACTCCAAGTGACTGTGAGAGAGTAGAAGCTTGTCGAAGTGACTGTCTTTGAGGATAAAATTGTCCAACTAACAGGCTTTGAGAATAAGATTGTCCAAGTTAGTGTTATTGAGAATAAGGTTGTCCAAGGGACTGGAATTTAGAATACGGTTGTCCAAGTGAATCACATTGAGAACATGGTTGTCGAGGTGACTGGCAGAGAGCAGGGACTTGCCTAAGTTATTGCCATTGAGAATAATGTTTTCCAAGTGACTGTCATTGAGAAAAAGGTTGTCAAAATGACTGGTATTGGAAAAAGTGTGTCTATGGCACTGTCATTGAAAGAAAATTTGTCCAAGGGACTGGCATTCATTATATGGTTGTCAGAGTTAGTGTCAGAGATCGGGAGCTTGTACAAGTGACTGGATTTGAAAATAAGGTTGGCCAAGTGACTGTGAGATAGCAGGGTCTTGTCCAAGAGATAGCCATTGAGAATAAGTTTGTACAAGTCGCTGGCATTGAGAATAAGCTTGTCCAATTGACTGGCATTGAGAATGTGGTTGTCTAAGTGACTGTCAGAGAGCAGAGCCTTGTTCAAATTACAGGCATTGAGAATAATGTGTTCCAAGTGACTGTGAGAAATGGGGTCTTGTCCAAGTGACTGGCATTGAATAGAAGGTTGTCAAACTGACTGGCATTGAGAATATGGTTCTCCAAGATATTGTCAGAGACCAGGGGCTTGTCCAAGTGGCAGGTTTTGAGAATATGGTAGTGCAAGTTCCAACATGGAGAATAAGGTAGTCCAAGCGACTGTGAGACAGCAGAAGCTTGTCCAAGTGTCTGTCATTGAGAATAAGGTTGTCCCCATACCTGACTGAATGCAGGGTCTTATCTATGTGACTGACTTTAAGAATATGGTTGTCTAATCATTGTCATTGAGAATAAGCTTGTTCATGTGACTGGCATTGATAATAAGGTTTTCCATGTCACTGGCATTGAAAGGAAAGTTGTCCAAGTGACTGCCATTGAGAAAAGGATTGTCCAATTGATTAGCATTGTGCAAGTGACTTAGAGCAGGGGCTTCTCTAAGTGACTGATATTGACAATAAGGTGGTCCAAGTGACAGGCATTGATAGGAATGTTTTCCAAATGATGGCATTGAGAATATCATTTTGCATGTGACTGTCTCAGATCAAGGGCTTTTCCAAATGACTGGGTTTGAGAATAAGTTTGTCCAAGTGACTGTGAGAGAGTAGGGTCCTGGCCAAGTGACTGGCTTTGGCATTGAATATATGACTGGCTTTGGGAATAAGGTAGTGCAAGAGCCAGCATTGAGAATAGGTTATCCAAGCTACTGTGAGAGAGCAGAAGCTTGTCCAAGTGACTGTCTTTGAGAATAAGGTTGTCCAACTCATAGGCATTGAGAATATGGTTGTGCATGTTACTGGTCCAAGTTACTGGTATTGAGAATAAGGTTGTCCAAGTCAATGGCATTGACAATAAGGTTGACCATGTCATTCGCATTGAAAGGAAGGTTGTCCAAGTGACTTCCATTAGGAAAAGGGTTGTCCAATTCACTGGCTTTGAGTATATGGTTGTCCAAGTGATTGTGAGAGAGCAGGGGCATGGCCAAGTAACTGTCTTTAAGAATAAAACTGTCCAAGTGACTGCTATTGAGAATAAGGTTGTCCTAGTAACTGTCAGAAAGCAGGGTCTTGTCCATGTGACTGGCATGGAGAATAAGGTTTTCCAAGTGACTACCATTGTACAGTCTTGTAATACTGTACAAGAGATTATCAGAGTGGAGGGTCTTGCCCAAGTGACAGGCATTAAGAATAAGGTTGTCCAAGTGACTGAGAGAGCATGGGCTTGTCCATGTCACTGCCATTGAGAATATGGTTGTCCAATATACAGGCATTGAGAATAAGTTTATCTAAGAAACTGGCGGACAGTAGGGTATTGTTCAAGTGACGGGCATTGAGAATGACATTGTCCAAGTGAACTGTTGAGAGAAGATGCTTGTCCAAGTGAATAGAACTGAGAATAAGGTTGTCCTATTGACAGAGATTGAGAATACGGTTGGTCCTCTGACTGTGAGAGAGAAGCTTATCTAAGTGAGTAGAACTGAGAATTAGGTTGTGCTATTCACAAAGATTGAGAATGAGGTTTTTCAAATGTCTGCGAGAGAGCAGGGGCTTGTTCAAGTAATTCACAGTGATAATAAAGTTGTCTGAATGATTGATAGAGGATAGGGGATGTCCAAGAGATTGGCAATGAGAATGACATTGTCTGAGTGACCAATAGAAGGGAGGGGATTATTCAAGTGAATGGAATTGAGAATTTGGTTGTCCGAGTGATTGTCATTTGAAAATAAGGTTGTCCAAGTGACTGTCATTGTCAATAATGTAGTGCAAGTGACTTGCTGAGAGACAGGACTATTATTGTGACCAGCATTGAGAAGAAGTTTGTCCAAGTGCAGGGCAGAAGGCTGAGGCTTATCCATGAAGTCTAGCACAGAGCAGGGTGTTCTGCAATTGACTGGCATGCAGAATAAGTTTGTCCAATAGCTGTCAGAGATAAGGGTCTTGTTCAAGTGATAGGAATTGAAAATATGGTTATACAAGTGACAGTGAGAGAGCAGCGTTTTGTTCAAGTCACTGGCATTGAGAATAAGGTTTTCCAAGTGAATGTTAGAGAGCAGGAGCTTATGCAAGTCACTGGCATTTAGTATATGGTTGTCCAAGTGACAGGCATTGAGAATAAGGTTGTAAGAGAGACTGACAGAGAGTAGGATGTTGTCCAACAGACTGGTATTAAGAATGGTCTGATCCAAGTGACTGGCATTGAGAATGACATTGTCCAAGTGACCTGCTGAGAGCCAGAGCTTGTCCAATATATTGGAATTGAGAATGAGGTTGTCCAAGTGACTATCAGATATAAGGGCCTAATCCAAGAGACTGGAATTAAGAATAAGTTTGTCCAAGTGACTGGCATTATGAATAAGATTGTGTAAATTATAAGCATTGAGTAGAAGGTTGTCCAAGTCACTGCCTTTGAGAATACGATTGTCTAAGTGACTGTCAGAAAGCAAGATATTGTCCATATCACTGGCATTGAGAATAGGATTGTCCAAAAAATTTATAGAAAGTACGAACTTATCCAAGTGACTATCTTGGAGACGAAGATTGCCTAAGTGACAGGCAATGAAAATAAGGTTGGCCAAATGAGTGGCAGAGTGAACAGGGTTGTCCAAGTGACTGTCTTTAAGAATAACGTTATCCCAGTGGCAGGCATTGACAATATGGTTGTTCATGGCAGAGCTTGTCCAAGTGACTGCCATTGAGAAAAAGGTTGTCCAAGTGATGGTCATTGAGAATATGGTTGTCTAAGTGACTGTCAGAGAGCAGGGGCTTGTCAAACTGGCTTTGACAATAATGTTGGCCAGGCATTAAGAATAAGGTTTCTCAAGTGACTGTGAGAAATAAGGAGCCTGTCCAAGAGACTGTGTTTGAAATTACCATTGTTTAATTGATTCCCATTGAGAATTAGGTTGTCCAAGTGACTGACATTGAGGCAGCTGATGGATGTTTCTCTCTTATCATAACTTTCCATCCCTCTCCCTTCCTCTCTCTGAAAAATCCATAAAATATATTAAAAAAATAAAAGAAAAAAGAAAATAAGTCTAAATGCCTGGCTTTGAGAATAAAGTTGTTCAAGTAACAGTCATTGAGTATGAGTTTGTCCAAGTGACTGTGAGAGAGCAATGGCTTTGTCTTTGAGAAAAAGATTGTCCAAGTGATAATAAGGTTTTCTGAGAGATTGACAGAGTGTCAGGGCTTGTACAAGTGACTGGCATTGAGAACAGTTTAGTCCAAATGACTGGAATTGAGAATAACTTTTTGCAAATGAATTGCAGAGAGCAAGATCTTTGAGAATATGGTTATCCAAATGACTGGCATTGATAAGAAGGTTGTTCAAGTGAGTGTCATTGAAAATAACCTTGTCCAAGTAATTGCCATTGAGAACAAGGTTGTCCAAGTGATTAACAATGAGAATATGGTTGTCCAAGTGACTGTCAGAGAGCAGGGTGTTATCCAAGTGACTGGTTTTTAGAATAATGTTGGCAAAGTTGTAGGCATTGATAATAAGGTTTTAAAAGTGACTAGGAGAGAACAGGGGATTGTCCAAGATATGGGCAATGAGAATAAGATTGTCCAAGTGACTGTGAGAGCAGAGGCTTGTCCAAGGACTGTCTTATAGAATAAGGTCCATATCACTGGCATTCAGAAGAAGGTTGTCCAAGTGACTGGCATTGAGAAAAAAGGTTCTCTACATGACCAGTGTGAATAATAACTTTGTGTCAGTGTCTGTCAGAGAGCAGGATCTTCTGTAAATGGCTGTCATTGAGAATATGGTTGTCCAAGTTACAGTCATTGAGAATAAGGTTGTCCAAGTGACTATAAGAGTGCAGGGGCTTTTCCAAGTGACTTAAATTGAGAGTAAAGTTGTCCAAATGAGTGTCAGAGAGCAAGGTCTTGTTCGAGTGACTGCCATTGAGAATAAGATTCTCTAAATGGCTTTCATTGAGAATTAGGTTGTCAAAGTGACAGGCATTAAGAATAAGGTTGTCTGAGTGACTGACATTGAGAAAAGGTATTCATAGTGACTGGCATTGAGACTATGGTTGTCAAAGTTACTGTCAGAGAACAGATGGTTGTCCAATGGACTGGCTCAGAGAATAAGTGTGTCCTATTCACAGACATTTAAAATAAGATTGCCCAAATAACTTCCATTGAGAATAAGGTTATACAAGTGACTGTGAGAAAGCAAGGGCTTGTCCAAGTCACTGGCATTGAGAATAAGGTTGTCAAACTGACTGGCACTGAGAATATTGTTGTCTAACTGACTGCCATTGAGACAAAGGTGGTCCAAGTGACTGTAATTGAGAATAAGATTGTCTAATGACTAGCAGAGATCAAGGTCTTGTTCTGGTGACAGGCGTTTAGAATAAGGCTTTCCAAAGGACTGCCATTGAGAATAAGGATTTCCAAGTGACTGTCAGACAGCAGGGTCTTGTCAAAAAGACAGGAATTGAGAAATTTATACAATTGACTGTCATTGAGAGTAATGTTGTCAAAGTGACTGGCATTGACAATAAGGTTTTCCATGTCACTGGCATTTAAAGAAAGATTGTCAAAGTGACTGTCATTCAGAAAAGGGTTGTGAAAGTTATTGGCATTGAGTATATAGTTGTCCAAGTGACTGTGCGAGATCAGGGTCTTGTCCAAGTGACTGTCATTGAGAATAAAGTTGTCCAAGTGACTGTGAGGGAACAGGGTTTAGTCCAAGGGACAGTCATTGAGAATAAGGTTACACAAGTGACTGCCATTGAGAATATGTTTGGCTATGTGACTGTCAGAGAGCAGGGACTGTTCCAAGTAACTGGCTCTGAGAATAAGCTTGTCTACATTACAGGCATTCGAAATAAAGTTGTCCAAATGACTACCAGTGAGAATAAGGTTGTCCAAGTAATTGTCATTGAGAATAAGGTTGTCAAAGTGACTGGTATTGAGAATGCGTTGTCCACATCACTGTTATTTAGAATAAGCTTGTCCAAGGGAATGTCAGAGAGCGGGGTCTCTTCAGTAAATTGAGAATAAGGTTGTCCAAGTGACTGGCATTAAGAATGAGGTTGTCCATGTCATTGGCATTGAAAGGAGGCTTGTCCAAGTGACTTCCATTGGGAAAAGGGTTGTCCCAGTCATTGGCTTTGAATATATGGTTGTCCAAGTGACTGTCTGAGAGCAAGGGGTTGTAAAAGTGACTCACATTTAGAATAAGGTTGTCCAAGTGACTGGAATTGAGAATAAGTTTGTCCAAAAGACTGACAGAGATCAGGGTGTCATCCAAGTGACTGGCATTGAGAATATATTTGGCCATGCGACTGTCAGAGAACAGGGTCTGTTCCAAGTGAATAGCTCTGAGAATAAGCTTGTCATTGTTATAGGCATTGAAAATAATGTTGTCCAAGTGACTTCCATTGCGAATAAAGTTGTACAAATGATGGTCATTGAGAATGAGATTGTCAAAGTGATGGCCATTGATTATGATTTTATCCACAGCACTGTTATTTAGAAAAAGGTTATCCATGAACTGTCAGAGGGCAGGGTCTCTTCCATGTGAGTGGCATTGAGAATATTGTTGTGCAACTGGGGGTCAGAGTGCAGGGTCTTGTCCAAGTGACTGTGAGAGAACAGGATAGTGTTCAAGTGACTGGCATGGAGAATACAGTTATCCAAGTGACTACCATTGAAAAAGGTTGTCCAAGTGAATGTCAGAGAGCAGGGTCTTGTCCAAGTGATTGGCATTGAGAATAGGATTGTCCAAGCGACTCTCAGAGAGTAGAGGCTTGTCCAAGTGACTTGCTCTGGCAATAAGCTTGTCTAATTACAAGCATTGTGAATAATGTTGTCCAGGTGTCAGTGAGAGAGCAGGTGCTTGTCAAATTAACTGGCATTGAAAATAAGGTTGTCCGAGTCACTGGCATTTAGAATAAGGTTGTACACGGGACTGTCAGAGAGCAGGGTTTCTTCATGTGAGTGGCATTAAGAATATTGTCGTCCAAGTGAGTGTGAGAGCACAGGGTCTTGTCCAGGTGACTGGAATTGAGAATAAATATTTCCAAGTGACCGTGAGAGAACAGGGTAGTGTTCAAGTGACTGGCATGGAGAATAAGATTGTCCAAATTACTGGCATTGGTAACATGGCTTTCCAAGTAACTGTCGGAGACGAGGGTCTTGTCCAAGTCACTGGAATTGGGAAGAAATTTACCCAAGTGACAGTCATTGAGAATAAGGTTGTCCAAGTGACTGTGAGAGAACAGGGGTTTTTCCAAGTTACAGGCATTGGGAATAAGGTTGTCCACGTGACTGGCTTTGAGAATAAAATTGTCCAGGTTACAGGCATTTATAATATGGTTGTGCAAGTGACTGTGAGAAAGCAGTGGCCTGTCCAAGTTACTGGCTTTGAGAATAAGATTGTTCAAGTGACTGTCATTGAGAATAAGGTTGTCCATGTGACTGTCATTGAAAAAGAGATTGTCAAACTGACTAGCATTGAGAATAAGGTACTGTCAGAGAGCAGGCATTTATAATATGGTTGTGCAAGTGACTATGAGAAAGCAGTGGCCTGTCCAAGTGACAGACTTTGAGAATAAAGTGTCAGTCTCACCAGCATTGAGAATACAGTTGTCCAAGTGATTGTGAGAGCATGGGCTTGTCCAAGTTACTGGCTTTGAGATTAAGGTTGTTCAAGTGACTGTCAGAGAGCAGGGTCTTGTCCATATGACTGGCATTTAGAATATGGATGTCCATGTGACTGAGAGAATCAGGGGTTTGTCCAAGTTATTGCCATTGAAATAAGGTGTCCAAATGATAGTCATTGAGAATAAGATTGTCAAAGTGTCTGGAATTGAGAATAAGGATGTCCAAGTTACTGGCATTGAGACAAAGGGTGTGCAAGTGACTGGCATTGAGAATATGGTTGTCCAAGTGACTCAGTGAGAGCAAGACCTTGTCTAAGTGACTGGCATTGACATAAGGTTGCCCGAGTGACTGGCATTGATAGGAAGGTTGTCCAAGTGACTGGCATTGAGAATATCATTGTCCAAGTAATTGGCATTGAGAATAATGTTTTCCTGTCACTGGCATTGAATAGAAGATTGTCCAAATGCCTGTCATTGAGAAAAGGATTGTCCAAGCCAATGGCATTGAGTTTATAGTTGTCCAAGTCACTGTGAGAGAGCAGGGGCTTTTGCAAGTTACAGGCATTGAGAATAATGTCGTTCACAAGACTGGCTTTGAGAATAAGGTTGTCCAAATCACAGGCATTGAGAATATGGTTGTGCAAATGACTGTGAGAGAGCAGTGGCCTTTCCAAGTTACTGGCTTTGAGAATCATGTTGTTCAGGTGACTGTCATTGAGCATAGGATTGTCAACGTATCTGGCATTGAGAATAAGATTGGCCAAGTCACTGCCCTGGGGACGAAGGATGTCCAAGTGACTGGCATTGGAACTAAGGTTGCCCAATTGACTCAGTGAGACCAGGGGCTTGTCTAAATACCGGCATTGACAATAAGGTTATCCAAGTGAGGCATTGATAGGAGTGTTGGCCCAGTGACTGGCATTAAGAAAATCATTGTCCAAGTGACTGAGAACAGGGGCTTTTCAAAGTGACTGGGTTTGAGAATAAGGTTGTCCAAATAACTGAAATTGAGAATAAGGTTGTCCTAGTGACATAGAGCAGGGTTTTGTCCACATGTCTAGCGTTGAGAAGCAGTTTCTCCAAGTGACTATCATTGAGAATACAGTTATCACAGTCATTGGAAGAAGATTGTCCATATCACTGGCATTGAAAGGAACGTTTTCCAAGTGACTGCCATTGAGAAAAAAGTTCTCTAATAATTGGTTTTGAGTAATTGTTGTCTAATTGACTGTCAGAGAGCAACAGCTTGTCCAAGTGACTGGGTTTCAGAACATGGTTGTCCAAGTCACTGGCATTGAGAATATGGTTATCAAAGTGACTGTCAGAGAGCAGAGGCTTGTTCAAGAATAAGCTTGTACAAATCACAGGCATTGAGGATAACATTCTCCAAGTGACTGTCACAGATCAGGGTTTTGTCTAAGTGACTGGCATTGATAGGAACATTGTCCATGTGACTGTCATTGAAAAGAAGGTTGTCAAACTGAATGGCATTGAGAATATGGTTATCAAAGATACTTTCAGAGAGCAGGGGCTTGTCCAAGTGACAAGCTGTGAGAATGAGGTAGTGCAAGAACCAGCATTGAGAATAAGGTAGTCTAAGCGTCTGTGAGAGAGCAGAGGCTTATCCAAGTGACTGTCTTTGAAAATAAAGTTGTCCAACTGACAGGCATTGAAAATATGGTTGTACAAGTAACGGTGAGAGCATGGGCTTGTCCAAGTTATTGGCTTTGATAATAAGGTTGTTCAAGTGACTGTCAGAGAGCAGTGTCTTGTCCATGTGACTGACATTTAGAATATGAATGTCCAAGTGACTGAGAGAAATCAGAGGCTTGTCCAAGTTATTGCCATTGAGAAGAGGGTTGTCCAAGTGACTGGCATTGAGAATAAGGTTGACCAAATGACTGAGAGAGAACAGTGCATTGTCTAAGTAAATGGCATAGAGAAGAGTCTGTTCAAGTGACTGGCATTGTGAATGATATTGTCCAAGTGATTGGAAGAGAGCAGAGTCTTTTCCAAGTGACTGGCATTGAGTATAAGGTTGAACATTTGCAGGCATTGAGGATAAGGTCATTCAAGCAACTGCGAGAGAGGAGGAGGTTGTCCAAGTCACTGGCGTTGAGAATAAGTTTGTCCAAGTGACTGGCATTGAAAATAGTCTTCTCCAAATGACTGGTTTTGATAATAACGTCCTCCAAGTGACGGAAAGAGAACAAGGTCTCCTAAAGAGTGGCATTGAATATCAGGTTGTCCGAATGGAAGTCAGAGATTTGGGGTATATCCAAGTGGCTATTAGAAAGCAGGACCTTGTTCTAGTCATTGTCATTCAGAATAAGGTTGTCCAGGTGACTGAGGGAGAGCAGGGGATTGTCTAAGTCACTGGCATTGAGAATAAGGTTTTCCAAGTGACTGTCAAGAGACCAGGGTCTTCTCCTATTGACTGACATTGAGAATATGATTGTCTGAGTGACTGTCTTTGAGAATAAGGTTGGCCAAGTGACTGTGAGAGGACAGGGGCTTGTCCACGTGATCAGCATAGATAATAAGTTTGTCAAGGTAAACAGCAGAGAGCTGAGGCTTATTGATGAGACTAGCACAGAGCAGGCTGTTCTGCAATTGACTGACATGGAGAATAAGGTTTTCCAATGACTACCATTGAGGAAATATTGTTGATGTGCTTGTCAGAGTGCAATGTTTTGTCTAAGTGGCAAGCATTGAGAATAAAATTGTCCAGTGAATGTGAGAGAACAGGAGCTAGTCCAAGTCATTGGCATTGAGAATAAGGTTGTCCAAGGGACTGTCAGAGACCAGGGTTTTGCACCAGTGACGGGCATGGAAAATAAGGTTGTCTGAGTGACTGTCTTTGAAAATAAGGTTGTCCAAATTACTGTCATTGAGAATAAGATTGTGCAAATGACTAGCTGAGAGACAGAGCTGTCCACATGACCAGCATTGAACATAAGTTTGTCCAAGTGAAGGGAAGAAGGCTGAGGCTTATCCATGAGACCAGCACAGAGCAGGGTGTTCTGCAACTGACTGACATGGAGAATAAGGTTGTCCAATGAATGGAATTTAGAATAAAGTTGTCCAGTGACTGTCAGAAATAAAGGTCTTGTTCAAGTGACAGGCATTGAAAATACAGCTATCCAAGTGACTGTGAGAGAGCCAGGGTTTTTCAAGTCACTGGCATTGAGAATAAGGTTTTCCAAGTGACTGCCAGAGAGCAGGGTCTTGCACAAGTGACTGGCATTGAGAATACAGTTGTCTGGGTGACTAGCATTGAGAATCAGGTTGTCCAAGTGACTGTCACTGGGAATACGGTTGGCAAAGTGACTGTGATTGAGAATAAGGTACTGCAAGTCACTGTCAGAGAGGTGGGGCTTATTCAAGTGACTTTTTCTGAGAATAAGGTTGTCTAAGTTACTGTGAAGGAGCAGGATTTTGTCCAAGAAACAGGTATTGAGAATAAAGTCGTCCAAATGACTGAGAGAGAACAGTGTATTTTACAAGTGAATAGCCTAGAGAAGATTCTTGGTCAAGTGACTGGCATTGAGAATGATATTGTCCAAGTGATTGGAAGAGAGCAGAGTCTTTTTCAAATAATTGGCTTTGAGAATAAGGTTGTCCAAGTGACTGGCATTGAGAATTGTCTTGTCCAAGTGACTAGTTTTGAGAATAATGTTCTCCAAGTGACTGGAACAGAGCAGGGTCTTTTCTAAAAGGTTGGCATTGAGAATCAGGTTGTCCAAATGAATGTCAGAGATATGGAGTATATCCAAGTGACCAACAGAAAGTAGGGCCTTGTTTAAGTCACCGGCATTCAGAATAAAGGTGTCTGAGTGACTATCAGAGAGCAGGGTCTTGTGCCATTGACTGGCATTGAGAATATAATTGTCTGAGTGACTGCCTTTGATAATGAGGTTGGTCAAGTGACTGTGAGAGAGCGGTGGCTTGTCCACATGATCAGCATAGAGAATAAGTTTGTCAAAATAAACAGCAGATGGCTGAGGCTTATCGATGAGACTGGCACAGAGCAGGGTGTTCTGCAATGGACTGGCATGGAGAATAAGGTTTTCCAGTGACTGCCATTGAGGAAAATATTGTTCAAGTGATTATAAGAGTGCAGGATCTTGTCCAAGTAACAGGCATCGAGAATGAGGTTGTCCAAGTGACTGGCATTGAGAATTACGTTATCCAAGTGAAATGCTGAGTGAACGGGCTTGTCCAAATTATTGGAATTGAGAATACGGTTGGCCAATGACTATTAGAGACCAAGGTATGGTACCAGTAACTGGCATTGAGAATATGTTTGTCCACGTGACTGCTATTGAGAATGACGTTGTTCAAGTGAATTACTGATAGAATTGGCTTGTCTGAGTGACTGGCATTGAGAATAAGGTTGTAATAAAGACTGAAAGAGAGTAGGGTTTTGTCCAGTTAACTGGCATTGATAATGGTATGGTACAAGTGACTGGCATTGAGAATGAAGTTGTCCAAGTAAACTGCTGACTGCCTGGGCTTGTTCAAGTTATTGGAAGTGAGAATAAGGTTGTCCAAGTGACTATCAGAGAGCAGGGCCATGTACCAGTGATAGGCATTGAGAATAAAGTTATCCAAGTGACTATCTTTGAAAATAAGGTTGTCCAACTGACTATCATTGAGAATAAGGTTGTATAAGTGACTGACATTGACTATGATATTATCCACGTAATTGTAAGAGAGGACAATCTTTTCCAAGTGACTGGCATTGAGTATAAGGTTGACCACTTGCTGGCATTGAGGATAGCATTGTCCAAGCAACTGTAAGAGAGCAGTAGCTTATCCAATTGGCTGTCTTTGAGAATAAGGTTCTTCAAGTGACTGGCAGTGAGAATGGTTTTATCCAAGTGACTGGCTTTGAGAATAATGTTCTCCAAGTGACTTGAAGAGAGCAGGGTCTTCTCCAAAAGACTGGCATTGAATATCAGGCTGTCTCAATGGAAGTCGGAGGTATGGGATATATCCAAGTGACTGTCAGAAAAAAGGGCCTTGTCCAAGTCCCTGTCATTCAGAATAAGGTTGTCTAAGTGACAGGAATTGAGAATAAGATTGTCCAAATGACTGTGAGACAGCAGGGGATTGTCCAGGTCACTATCATTGAGCATAAAGTTTTCCAAGTGACTGTCAGAGAGTAGGTAATTGTCCAAGTGACTGGCATTAAGAGTGATGTTGTTCAAGTGAATTGCTGAGAGAAGAGGCTTGTCTGAGTGACTTTCTTTGAGAATTTGGTTCCCCAAATAACTGTCATTGAGAATAAGGTTGTATGAAAGACTGACAGAGAGTGGGAGCCTATCCAGTTGACTGGCATTGATAACAGTCTGGTACAAGTGACTGGCATTGAAAATAAAGTTGTCCAAGTGACTGGCAGAGACCAGGGTCTTGTACCAGTGATAGGCATGGAGAATAAGGTTTTCGACATGACTGGCATTGAGGAAAACATGGTTCAAGTGATTGTCAGGGTGCAAGGTCATATGCAAGTCACAGGCATTGAGAATAAGATTGTCCAAATGACTGAGAGAGAACAGTGCATTGTCCTAGTGAATGGCATAGAGAAGAGTCTTGTTCAAATGACTGGCCCTGAGAATGATATTGTCCAAGTGATTGGAAGAGAGCAGAGTCTTTTCCAATTAACTGAGTTGAGTATAAGTTTGACCACTTATAGCCATTGAGAATAAGGTTGTCCAAACAACCATGAGAGAGCAGGAGCTTGTCCAAGTGACTGTCTTTGAGAATAAAATTGTCCAACTGCCTGGCACTGAGAATGGTCTTGTCCAAGCAACTGGCTTTGAGAATATCGTTCTCCAAATAACTGGACGAGAGCAGGGTCTTCTCCAAAAGACTGGCATTGAATATGAGGTTGTTTAAATGGACAGAGATATGGGGTATATCCAAGTGACTGTCAGAAAGCAGGGCCTTGTCCAAGTCACTGTCATTGAGAATAAGGTAGTACAAGTCACTGGCATTGAGAATAAGGTTGTAGATGTGACTAGCAATGAGAATGACATTGTCCAAGTGAATTGCTGAAAGAAGGGGCTTGTCCAAGTTATTGGAATTGTACAAGTAAGTGGAATTGCGAATAAAGTTGTACAAGTGACTGTCAGAGAACAGGGTAGTGTTCAAGTGATTGGGATTGAGATAAGGTTGTCCAGGTAACTGGCACTGAATAAGGTTATCCAAGTGACTGTCAGAGAGCAGGTGCTTGTCCATGTGACTATAATTGAGAATAAGATTGTCCAAGTGACTGGCATTGAGAATAAGGTTTTCTGTGTCACTGGCATGGAGAGGAAGGATGTTCAAGTGATTGCCATTAAGAAAAAGCTTGTCCAAATCACTGGCATTGAAAATAAGTTTGTCCAAGTAACAGAGAATAGGGGCTTTTCCAAGTGTCTGGCTATGAGAATAAGGTTATCCAGGTGACTATTAGAGAGCAGGGGCTTGTAGAAGGTGCTGGTATTGAGAATAAGGTTGTCCAAGTGACAATGAGAAAGCAAGGTCTTGTCCGAGTGACAGGCATTGAGAATCTGGTTGTCCAAGTGACTGTCAGAGAGGAGGGGTTTTTCCAAGTGACTTGCTTTGAGAATAAGATAGTACAATTTACAGCATTTAGAATAATGTAGTCCTAGTGATTGTCATACCAGGGGCTGGACCAAGTCACTGGCATTGAGAATGAGGTTGTCTAAGCGACAGAGAGAATGTGCTCATTCAAGTGACTGACATTGAGAATAAGATAGTCAAATTGACTGGCATTGTGAATAAAGTTGTCCAAGTCACTGGCATGGAGACATAAGTGGTCCAAGTGACTGTGAGAGAGCAGAGGCATGTCCCAGTGACTCTTCAAGTTACAGGCATTGAGAATAAGATTGTGAATGTGACTATCATTGAGAATAAGTTAGTCCAAATCACTAGCATTGATATGAAGGTCATCTAAGTGAATGGCATTGCGAATAAGGTTGTTCAAGTGACTGGCACTGAGAATAAGATTGTCAAAGTGACTGTATTTGAGAATAAGGTACTGCTAGTCACTGTCAGAGAGCTGGGGATTATTCAAGTGACTTTCTTTGAGAATATGGTTGTCCAAGTAACAGGCCTTGAGAATAAGGTTGTCCACGTGACTGTGAGAGAGCAGCGGCTTGTACCCGTTACTGGCATTGACAATAAGGTTGTCCAAGGGAGTGGCAGAGAGTGACTTTGAGAATAAGGCTTGTCCAAGTGACTGTCTTTGAGAATAAGGTTTTCCAATTGACTGACATAGAGAATATGGTTTTCTGAATGATTATCAGAGAGCAGAGGCTTATCCAAGTGATTGGCATTGAGAATATGGTTGTCCAAGTAACTGGCATTTTGAATGACATTGTCCAAGTGAATTTCTGAGAGAAGAGGCTTGTCCAAATTATTGGAATTGAGAATAAGGTTGTGTAAGTGACTATTAGGGACCAGGGTCTGGTACCAGTGATGGGCATTGAGAATTAGGTTATCCACCTGGCTGTCTTTGAAAATAAGGTTTTCCAAGTGACTGTAATTGAGAATAAGGTTGTGCTAGAGACTGGCTGAGAGATGGGGCTAGTCCATGTGACCAGCATTGAGAATAAGTTTGTCCACGTGAAGGGCAGAAGGCTGAGGCTAAAACATGAAGACTAGCACAGAGCAGGGTGTTCTGCAATTGACTGGCATGGAGAATAAGGTTTTCCGAGAGACTGCCATTGAGGAAAATATTGTTCAAGTGACTGTCAGAGTGCAAGATCTTGTCCAAGTGACAAGCACGATCATAAAATTGTCCAAGTGACTGTGAGACAGCAGGGGATTTTCTAAGTCACATGCATTGAGAATAAGGTTGTTCAAGTTGTTCAATTTACAGCATTTAGAATAATGAAGTCCAAGTGATTGTCAGACCAGGGACTGGTCCAAGTCACTGGCATTGAGAATAAGGTTGTCCATGTGACCGCCATTAAGAATAAGATAATCAAATTGACTGGCATTGTGAATAAAGTTGTCCAAGTCACTGGCATTGAGACGAAGGTTGTCCAAGTGACTGTGAGAGAACAGAGGCATGTCCCAGTGACTCTTCAAGTTACAGGCATTGAGAATAAGATTGTGAATGTGACTATCATTGAGAATAAGTTAGTCCAAATCACTAGCATTGATATGAAGGTCATCTAAGTGAATGGCATTGCGAATAAGGTTGTCCAAGGGACTGGCACTGAGAATAAGATTGTCAAAGTGACTGTATTTGAGAATAAGGTACTGCTAGTCACTGTCAGAGAGCTGGGGATTATTCAAGTGACTTTCTTTGAGAATATGGTTGTCCATTGAACAGGCCTTGAGAATAAGGTTGTCCATGTGACTGTGAGAGAACAGCGGCTTGTACCTGTTACTGGACCTGACAATAAGGTTGTCTAAGGGAATAGCAGAGAGAACAGGTTTGTCCAAGTGACTGTCTTTGAGAATAAGGTTTTCCAATTGACTGACATAGGGAATATGGTTTTCCAAATGATTATCAAAGAGCAGGGCCTTGTCCAAGTGATTGGCATTAAGAATATGGTTGTCCAAGTGACTGGCATTTTAAATGACATTGTCCAAGTGAATTTCTGAGAGAAGGGGCTTGTCCAAATTATTGGAATTGAGAATAAGGTTGTCCAAGTGACTATTAGAGACCAGAGTCTGGTACCAGTGATGGGCATTGATAATTAGGTTATCCAAATGGCTGTCTTTGAAAATAAGGTTTTCCAAGTGACTGTAATTGAGAATAAGGTTGTGCTAGGGACTGGCTGAGAAATGGGGCTTGTCCACGTGACCAGCATTGAGAATAAGTTTGTCCACATGAAGGCAGAGAGGGCTGAGGCTAATCCATGAAGACTAGCACAAAGCAGGGTGTTCTGCAATTGACTGGCATGGAGAATAAGGTTTTCCAAGAGACTGCCATTGAGGCAAATATTGTTCAAGTGACTGTCAGAGTGCAAGGTCTTGTCCAAGTGAGAAGCACGATCATAAAATTGTCTAAGTGACTGTGAGACAGCAGGGGATTTTCCAAGTCACATGCATTGAGAATAAGGTTGTTCAAGTGACTCTCAGAGAGCAGGTGGTTGCCCAAGTTACTGGCAATGAGAATAAGGTTGTCCGAATGACAGAGAGAACAGTGCATTGTCCAAGTGAATGGCATAGAGAAGAGTCTTGTCCACGTGACTGACATTATGATTAAGTTAGTCCAAATGACTGTCATTGAGAATAAGGTTGTCCAAGTGACTGTCAGAGACCAGAATATTGTGCAATTGACTGGTATTGAGAATATGATTGTCTGAATGAGTTTCTTTAGAGTAAGGTTGGCCAAGTGACTGTGAGAGAGCAGGGGCTTATCCACAAGATAAGCATAGAGAATAAGTTTGTCAAAGTAAACAGGAGAGGGCTGAGTTGTATCAATGAGCTGTCACAGAGCAGGGTGTTGTGCAATTGACTGGCATGGAGAATAAGGTTTTCCAAGTGACTGCCATTGAGGAAAATACTGTTCAAGTGACTGTCCCAGGGCAGGGACTTGTCCAAGTGACAGGCTTTGAGAAGAAAATTGTCCAAGTGACTATAAAAGAGCAGGGCCTTGTCCAAGTAACTGGCATTGAGAAGAAGGTTTTCCAAGTCACTGTCAAAGAACAGATGGTTGCCAAGTGACCAGCATTGAGAATAAGGTTGTGCAAATGACTGAAAGAGAACAATGCATTGTCCTAGTGAATGGCATAGAAAAAGGTATTGTTCAAGTGATTGGAAGAGAGCAAAGTCTTATTCAAGTGACTGGTATTGAGTATAAGATTGACCACTAACTGGCATAGAGAATAAATTTGTGGGAACAATGGTGAGAGAGCAGGAGCTTGTCCAAGTGACTGTCTTTGAGAATAAGTTTGTCCAATTGACAGGCATTGAGAATATGGTTGTGCAATTGACTATGAGAGAGTAGGGGCTTGTTCAAGTTACTGGCTTTGAGAATAAGATTGTCCAAGTGACTGGCATTGAAAATGGTGTTGTGCAAGGGACAGACTTTGAGAATAACATTCTCCAAGTCACTGGAGGAGAGCAGGGTATTCTCCAAAGCACTAGCATTGAATATCAGGTTGTCCGAATGGAAGTCAGAGATATGGGGTATATCCAAGTGACTGTCAGAAGCAGAGCCTTGCCCAAGTCACTGGCATTGATAGTCAGGTTGTCCAAGTGACAGGCATTTAGAATAAGGTTGTCCAAGTGACTGTGAGACAGAAGGGGGTTGTCCAAGTCATGACATTGAGAAGAAGGTTTTTCAAGTCACTGTCAGAGAGTAGGTGCTTGTTCTAGTGACTGGCATTGAGAATGACGTTGTACATATGAACCGCTGAGAGAAGGGGTTTATCAGAGTGACTGTCTTTGAGAATTAGGTTGTCCAAGTGAAGGGCAGAAGGCTGAGGTTTGATCATGAAGATAAGAATGGAGCTGGGTGTTCTGCAATTGACTGGCATGGAGAATAAGGTTGTCCAAGTGACTGGAATTCAGAATAAGTTTGTCCCCAGTGACTATCAGAAATAAGAGTCTTGTTCAAGGGGCAGGCATTGAAAATACAGTTATCCAAGTGAAAGTGAGAGAGCCAGGGGTTTTTCCAAGTCACTGGCATTGAGAATTAAGTTGTCCAAGGGAATGACAGAGTGCAGGGGCTTGTCCCTGTCACTGCCATTGAGAATATGGTTGTCCAATATACAGGCATTGAGAATAAGTTTGTCTGTGAGACTGATGGGTAGTGGGGGCTTGTCCAAGTGACTGGCATTGAGAATGACATTGTCCAAGTGAACTGTTGAGAGCAGAGGCTTGTCCAAGTGACTAGAACTGAGAATAAGGTTGTCCTGTTCACAGGGATTGAGAATAAGGTTGGTCAAGTAAGAGAGCCGGGCTTGTCCAAGTAATTCACAGTGGGAATAGAGTTTTCTGAGTAAGTAATAGATAATAGGCATTGTCCAAGGGATTGGCAATAAGAATAACGTTGTCCGAGTGACCTATAGAAAGTAGGGGCTTTTCCAAATGACTGGAATTGAGAATACGGTTGTCCAAGTGATTATCATTGATAATAAGGTGGTCCAAGTGCCAGAAATTGAGAATAAGTTTCATCGAGTGACTATGAGAGACAGAGTCTTGTCCATATGACTGGAATTGAGAATAACGTTGTCTAAGTGAATGTCAGAGAGCAGGAGCTTGTCCAAGTCACTGGCATTGAGAACTGTCTGGTGCAAGGGGGTGGCATTGAGAAAGACATTGTCCAAGTGACTGTCAGAGACCAGGGGCTTGTTCAAGTGACTGGCTCTGAATATAAACTTGTGCAAGTTACAGGTATTAAAAATAAGGTTGTGCGATTAACTGCCATTAGAATAAGGTTGTCCAATAGTGTAAGAGAGAAGGACCTTGTCCAAGTGACTGGCATTGATAATAAGGCTGTGCAAGTAACAGTCATTGAGAATAAGGCTTTCAAACTGACTGTCATTGACAATAAGGTTGTCCAAGTGACTTGCATTGAGATAAAGATTGTCCAAGTGACTGCATTGAGAATATGGTTTTCCATATGATTGTCAGACAGCAGGGCCTTGTCCAAGTGACAGGCATTGAGTATGAGTTTGTCCAAGTGACTGTGAGAATAAGTCTTTCAGAATAAGGTTGTTCAGGTGACTGTCATTGAGAATAAGCTTGTATAAGGGACTGTCATTGAGAATATGGTTGTCAAAATGTCTGGCATTGAGTATAAAGTTGTCCAATTTACAGGTATTGAGAATAAGGTTGTTCAAGTGACTGTCAGAGAGCAGGTCTCTTTCATGTAACTGGCAATGAGTGTACAGTTATCTAAGTGACTGAGTGAGAGCAGGGTTTTGTACATGTGAATAGCATTGAGACTAAGATTGTTCAAGTCACTGGCATTGAAAGGAAGGTTGTCCAAATGACTGGCATTGAGAAAAAGTTGTCCAAGTAATTGGCATTGAGTATATGGTTTGCCAATTGACTGTCAGTGAGCAAGGGCTTGTCCACGTTATAGGCATTGAGAATAAGGGTGTACTCACTCGGCTTTGAGAATAAGGTCTTCCAAGTGATTGGTTTTGAGTACATGTGACTGTCAGAGAGCAAGGATTTATCAAAGTGACTGGCTTTCAGATTAGGGTTGTGTAAGTGACTTCCATTGAGAATAAGGTTGTCCAAGTGACTGTCAGAGAGCAGGGGACTGTCCAAGTGACTGACTTTGGGAATAAGGTACTGCAAGAACCAGCCTTGAGAATAAGGTAGTCCAAAGGACTATGAGAGAGCAGAAGCTTTTCCAACTGACAGGCATTGAGAATATGGTTGTGCAAGTGATTATGAAAGAGCCTGTGCTTGTTCAAGTTTCTGGCTTTGAGAAAAAGAATTGTCCTAGTTACTGTCCCTGAGAATAAGGTTTTCCAAGCAACTGTCATTGATAGAAGTATTTTCAAAGTGATGGCATTGAGAATATTATTGTGCATGTGACTGACTAACAATAGGGGCTTTTCCAATTGACTGGGTTTGAGAATAAGGTTGTCCAAGTGACTGTGAGGGAATGAGAGCTTCGCCAATTACTATCTTTGAGCATAAGATTGTCCAAGTGACTGGAATTGAGAATAAGGTTGTCCTAGTGACTGCCAGAGAGTGGGGTCTTGTCCATGTGACTGGCATTGCAAATAAAGTTTTCCATGTCACTGGTATTGAAAGGAAGGTTGTCCAAGTGACTGCCATTGAGAAAAGTTTTGTCCAAATGATTGGCATTGAGTATATGGTTGTCCAAGTGACTGTGAGAGAGCATGGCCTTGTCCAAGTGACTGGCTTTGAAAATAAGGTTGTCCAACGTGACTGTAAGAGAGCAGAGCCTTGTCCATGTGGCTGCATTGAGAAGCAGTTTCTCCAAGTGACTATCATTGAGAATGAGGTTGTTAAACTGACTGGCATTGAAAATAAGGTTGTTCATATCACTGGCATTGAAAGGAAAGTTGTTGAAGTGTCTGTCAGAGAGCAGGGGCTTGTCCAAGTGACTGGCTTTGAGAATAAGGTTGTCCATGTCACTGGCATTGAAAGGCAGGTTGTCCAAGTGACTGTCAGAGAGCAGGGTCCTGTCCATGTGACTGGCATTTAGAATTAGGTTGTCCATGTGACTAAGAGAGAGCAGGGGCTTGTGCAAGTGACTTGCTTCTAGAATAATGTTGTTCAATTGGTGGCATTGAGAGGAATGTTATCCAAGTAATTGCCATTGAGAAAAAGGTTGTCCAAGTTACAGGCATTGAGAATAAGTTTTTCCAAGAGACTTTCAGAGAGCAGAGTCTTATCCATATGACTGGTATTGTGAATACGGTTGTCCAAGTGACAGGCATTGAGAATAATGATTTCCTTTCAGGCAAATGGAAATGGAAATAAAGCTTATATCTGACAAATTAGATCTCAAAGTGAAGGACATGACAAGAGATAAGGAAGGCCACTTCATAATACTAAATGGAGCGATCCAATCATAATAAATAACTCTGGTAAACATATATGCACCCAACACAGGAGCATCCATATACATAAGAAAACTCTTGGAGGATATCAAGGGGGAGATTGACAGCAATACAATCATAGTAGGAGACTTTAATACACCACTATCATCACTAGAGAAATCCTCTAAATACAAAAAGCAAAGAAACATCAATCCTAAATGATTCACTAGACCAGATGGGATTAATTGAGATCTTCAATACATTTCACCCCAAAGCCTCAGAATATACATTCTTCTCAAGTGCAAATGGATCATTTTCAAAGATAGACCTTATGTTAGGTCATAGGCAAAGGCTCTTCAAATTCAAGAAGATAGAAATCATATCAAGCTTCTTCTCAGGTCACAGTGGCATAAAACTGGAAATCAACTATAATAAAAACAATCTGAAGAAATCAGACACCTGGAGACTAGACAGCATGCTACTAAACAACTACTGGGTAAGCAGAGAGATCAAGGAAGAAATAAAATACATCATGGCAACAAATGACAATGAAAACACAACAATCCAAAATGTATGGGACACAATGAAGGCAGTCTTGATAGGGAAGTTCGTAGTTCTACAAGCCTACTGTAAATAAAGGAGAATAAGATTTTCCATGTCACTGGTATTGAAAGGAAGGTTGCCCAAGTGACTGCCATTGAGAAAAGGGTGGTCCAAGTTACAGGCATTGAGAATAAGGTTGTACAAGAGACAGTGAGAGAACAGAGGCGTGTAAAATGTACTGGCTTTTAGAATAAGGATGTTCAAGTGATTGGTTTTGAAAATACAGTTGTCCAAGTTACAGGCATTGAGAATAGGGTTGTACAAGTCAGTGTGAGAGAGCAGAGGCCTATACAAGTTACTGGCTTTGAGAATAAGGATGTTCAATTGACTGTCATTGAAAATAAGTTTGTACAAGTGACTTTCATTGAGAATAAGGTGGTCAACGTAACTGGCAATAGAATAAAGTTGTCTATGTCATTGGCATTGAAAGAACGTTTGTTCAACTGACTGGCACTGAGTATATGGTTGTACAAGTAACTGTCAGAGAGCAGAGGCTGGTCCAAGTGACTGGTTCTGAGAATAAGCTTGTCCAAATTACAGGAGTTGAGAATAACATTGTCCAAGTACTGAGAGAGCCAGGTCTTGTCCAAGTAACTGGCATTGAGAGGAAGGTTATCCATGTGAATGTCATTGAAAAGAAGTTTGTCCAACTGACTGGCATTGACAATATGATTCTCCAAGATACTGTCATAGAGCAGTGCTTTGTCCAAATGACAGACTTTGAGAATAAGTTATTATAAGAACCAGCAATGAGAATAAGGGAGTCCAAGCAACTGTGAAAGAGCAGAAGCTTGTCCAAGTGACTGTCTTTAAGAATAAGAATAAGGTTGTCCAACTGACAGACATTGAAAATATGGTTGTGCAAGTGACTCTGAGAGAGCATGGGCTTGTCCAAGTTAATGGCTTTGAGAATAAGGTTCTCCAAGTGACTGGCATTTATAGGAGTGTTGTCCAAGTGACGACCATTGAGAATATCATTGTCCAAGTGACGGTCTGAGAACAGGGGGTTTTCAAAGTGACTGTCTTTAAGAATAAGGTTGTCCAAGTTACAGGCATTGATAAAAAGGTTGTCCAAGTGGCTGGCTTTGAGAGTAATGTTGTCCAAACAGTGGCATTGAGAGGAATGTTGTATAATTAACTGCCATTGAGAAAAACGGTGTCCAAGTTACAGGCATTGAGAATAAGTTTGTCCTAGTGACTGTGAGAGAGCAGGATCTTGTCCATGTGACTGGCACTGAGAATAAGATTGTCTAAGTGACTGTCAGAAAACAGGTGCTTGTTGAAGTCACTGGCATTGAGAACAAGGTTGTTTAAGTGTCAGCCATTGAGAATAAGATTGTCCAAGTGACTGTCAGAGAGAAGGAGCTTGTCCAAGTCACTGGCATTCAGTATATGGTTGTCCAATGACAGGCATTGGGAATAAGTTAATATGAGAGATTGACATAGAGTAGCGGCTTGTCCAACTGACTGGCATTGGGAACGGTCTGGTACAATTGATTGGCATTGAGAATGACATTGTCCAGGTGAAAAGCTAAGAGCAGGGGCTTGTCCAAGTTTTTGGAATTTAGAATAAGTTTCTCCATGTGAAGCTTTTCTTTTAAATACATTTTATTGATTTTTTACAGAGTGGAAGGGAAAGAGATAGAAAGTCAGAAACATCGATGAGAGAGAGACATCGATCAGCCGCCTCCTGAACACCCCACTGTGAAAATGTGCCCGCAAGCAAGGTACATGCCTTCGACCAGAATCGAACCTGGGAACTTTCAGTCCACAAGCCGATGCTCTATCCACTGAGCCTAACCGGTTTCGGCTGTCCATGTGACTCTTAAGAGATCAGGGTCTTGTATCAGTGACCAGCATTGAGAATATGGTTGTCCAAGTGACTGTCTTTTTGAGAATAAGGTGCAAGTGACTGGAACTGAGAACCAGATTGTCCGTGAGACTGGCAGAGAGTAGGGTAGGGCCTTTTCCAAGTGACCGGCATTCAGAATAAGTTTGTGCAAGTAACGGGCTTAGAGACGGTGCTTGTCCCCATGATCAGCATTGAATATAAGTTTATCCAAATGAAGGGCAGAGGGCTGAGTGTATCCATGAGACTGGCACAGAGCAGGGTGTTCTGCAATTGACTGGCATGGAGAATAATGTTTTTTTCAAGTGACTGCCATTGAGGACAATATTGTTCAAGTCACTGTCAGAGTGGAGGTTCTTGTCCCAGTGACATGCATTGAGAATAGGGTTGTCCAAGTGACTGTGAGAAAGCAGGGGCTTGTACAAGTCACTGGCATTGAGAATATGGTTGTCTAATATACAGGCATTGAAAATAAGTTTGTCTTAGAGAGTGACAGACAGTAGGGACTTGTCCAAGTGACTAGCCTTGAGAATGACATTGTGCAAGTGAATTGTAGAGAGCAGGGGCTTTTCCACATGACTGGAACTGAGAATTAGGTTGTTATCTTGACAGGGATAGAGAATGTGGTTGGTCAAGTGACTGTGAGAGAGCAGGGGCTTGTCCAAGTAACTAACATTGAGAATAAAGTTGTCTGAGTGACTGGTAGAAAGTAGAGCTTTTCCAAGTGACTAGAATTGAGAATATGGTTATCCAAGTGAGAGGGATAGAGAATAAGTTTGGTCGAGTGACTGTTGGAGAACAGTGTCTTGTCCATGTGACTGGCATTGAGAATAAGGTTGTCCAAGTTACTGTCAGAGACACGGGTCTTGTACCCAGTGATTAGCATGGAGAATATGGTTGTCCGAGCAACTGTCTTTGAGAATAAGGTTGTGCAAGTGACTGGAATTGAAAACCAGGTTGTCCATGAGACTGGCAGAGAGTAGGGTCTTTTCCAAGTGACTGGCATTGAAAATATGGTTTTAAATGATAGAAGGAGCTTGTTCAATTGACTGGCATTCAGAATAAAGTAGTGCAAATGACTGGCATTGTGAATAAAGTTTTCTGAGTGAATGTCATTGACCAGGGTCTTATACAAATGACTATCATTGAGAATATGGTTGTCCAAGGGACTGGCATTGAGAATGACATCGTGCAAGTGAACTGTTGAGAGCAGGGGCTTGTCCACGTGGTTGAAACTGAGAATTAGGTTGTCCTAGAGACAGGGATTGAGAATATGGGGGGTCAGGTGACTGTGAGAGAGCAAGGGCTTGTCAGAGTAACTGATATTGAGAAAAAAGTAGTCTGAGTGACTGATAGAGAGTAGGCGTTGTCCAAGAGACTGGCGTTGAAAAGAAGGTTGTGAAAGTGACTGTCATTGAGAATACGGTTGTGCAAGTGATTGTGAGAGAGCATGTGCTTGTACACATGACTGGAATTAAGATAAGGTTGTCCAACGACAGGCATTGAGAATAAAGTTGTCCAAGTCACTGTGAGGGAGGAGGGGCTTGTACAAGTTACTGGCATTTAATATATTATTGTTCAAATGACAGGCATTGAGAATAAGGTTATAAGAGAGACTGACAGAGAGTAAGAGGTATCTGCCTGACCAGCATTGAGAATGACGTTGTCCAAGTGAACTGCTGATAACAGGGGCTTGTCCAAGTTACTGGAATTGACAATAAGGTTGTCCCAGTGACTCTCAGAGACCAGGGTTTTGTACCAGTGACCAGCAATGAGAATATGGTTGTCCGAGTGACTGTCTTTGAGAATAAGGTTGTACAAGTGACTGAGAGAAGGCAGGGATTTGTCCAAGTTACTGGCATTGAGAATAAGATTGTCCAAGTAACTGTCAGAGACCGGGGTCTTGTGCCATTGACCAGCATTGAGAACATGATTGTCTGAGTGACTGTCTTTGAGAATAAGGTTGGCAAAGTGACTGTGAGGGAGCAGGGGCTTGTCTACATGACGAGCATAGAGAATAAGTTTGTCAAAGTAAACAGAAGAGGGCTGAGGCTTATCGATGAGACTGGCACAGAGCAGGGTGTTCTGCAATTGACTGGCATGGAGAATAAGGTTTTCCAAGTGACTACCATTGAGGACAATATTGTTCAAAGAACTGTCAGAGTGGAGGGTCTTGCCCAAGTGACAGGCATTGAGAATAAGGTTTTCCACGTGACTAAGAAAGCAGGGACTTTTCCAGGTCACTGGCTTTGAGAATAAGGTTGTTCAAGAAAATGGAATTATGAATAAAGTTGTCCAATGACTTTCAGAGATCTATGTTCTGTGCAAGTGACAGGCATTGAAAATATGCTTACCTAAGTGACTGTGAGAGAGC